>ML830043.1:81043-96946 GCA_009831015.1 Picea engelmannii | reverse complement strand
GAGAGAAACCCAAGTATGCAAATTAAAGAAGGCCTTGTATGGACTCAAGCAAGCTCCAAGAGCTTGGTATGCACAAATTGACAGTTACTTGACGAGACTTGGATTTTTCAAGAGCTATGTTGATCCAAACCTTTATTACAAGGTTGTGAATGATGCACCTGTGATCTTGCTACTATATGTTGATGATTTGTTTCTGACAGGTGCAAACCCTCTCATTATTCAGTGTAAGAGGGAGCTAGCCTTTGAATTCGATATAAAGAATCTTGGTCTCATGCATTATTATTTGGGACTAGAAGTATGGCAGAAGCATGGTGAAATCTTCCTAGGGCAAGGGAAGTATTTTGTAAAGATCCTTCAAAAGTTTGGGATGATGGATTGCAAATCCATGGCAACTCCCATGGTAACAAATCTAAGGAAGTTAATAGACTCTGATTCTGATCTAGTAGACTTGTCCCTGTACCGGGAGTTGATTGGCTCATTGATGTATTTGGTTAATACTCGACCAGACATTTGCTTTGATGTGAACACATTGAGCCAGCTCTAGTTGGAACCCAGACATGAGCATTGGATAGTTGCAAAGCGCATTTTGAGATATCTTTGTGGGATGCTAAATTATGGTTTGAGATATACCTCAAACAGTGACGTACAACTGCATGGATTTAATGATTCAGATTAGATAGGGAGTACAGATGACATAAAGAGTACTTCTAATATATGTTTCAGTTTGGGATTTCCTATGATATCATGGGCTAGCAGGAAACCAAAGTCTGTTGCACTCAACACTGCACAAGCAGAGTATATTGCAGTGTGTGATGCTTGTACGGAAGCAATATGGCTCTGTAAGCTGGTTTTTGGACTATTTGATCAGGTGTTGGATTCGATTGTGATATGTTGTGATAATCAGAGCTGTCTAAAGCTTTCATAGAACCTCGTGTTCCATGACAAGTCAAAGCACATTGAGATCAAGTACTATTTTATCCGTGATAAAGTCCAGAAGGGAGAAGTGGTTCTCCAGTACATCTCCACTGATGAGTAGGCAACTGATATTTTGACAAAGCTTCTGTCCAAGATAAAGTTTGCATACTCGAGGGACAAGTTGAGACTCATGGAGATTGCTCCGTTGGTTGAAAGGAAGAAGACGACTTCCTCGGTTGGGAGGGAGTGCTGATATATGGCATCGTGGATAGTCAGTGTGCTGGTGGACATACATTCTCCAGGCGGAGAATGGTCCAAGTAGAATAGATTGTTGGTGGAAAGACATTCTCCCTATGGAGGATGGTCCAAGTTGACAGATTGTTGGTGGACATACATTCTCCTTGTGGAGAATGGTCCAGGTTAACAAATTGTTGATGTACCATGGACAACTATTCTCCTAGGGCATTGCCCGGACAGGTAGAATGGTCCAGGACAACTATTCTTCTAAGATGCATGTCTGGATTAGAAAAATGGTCTGTCTCCCTGAGTTCATAGTAGTGACCAGAGTGGGGAGATCGGTATAGGGCAGACATTTTCCCTGAGTTCACGGTAGTGGCCAGAGGGGGGAAAATGGTCTAGGACAATCATTCTTCTAGGATGTATGTCCATATTAGAAGAATGATCCTTGTAGACCATGGCATGGCTTTCAACATCTGGGAGGGCAATCATTCTTCTAGGACATATGTCTAGATTAGAATAATGGTCCTTGTAGCCCATGGCATGGCCTTCAACATCTAGGAGGATAGTCATTCTTCTAGGATGTATGTTTGGATTAGAAGAATGGTCCTTGTAGCCCATTGTGGGGCTTTCAACATCTGTTGGGACAATCATTCTTCTAGGACGTATGTCTGGATTAGAAGAATGGTCCTTTTATCACTCTGTTGAGTGAGTGACTTATGCAAGACACTATGTTGAGTGCGTTGGGTCCAACACCTGACTTTTTCAGCATCATGCTTGATTACTCAGATGGAGTATGGCCTCGAGAGATGATGCAGACAATTATATGATTTGATGCCAAGAGACTGTTGTATTGCATGGTGATAGCTTGTGTAGCTATTAGTTGATTGCAATGGAGACTGTGTGTCTCTAGACAATATCTATGTACTACTGTAGTGGATGTGTTCCATTGGTAGTGACTGTGTGTCACTAGATAATAGTCGTGTGCTACTAGGAGTGGTTGTGTACCACAGGATAATAGTTGGGTACTACTATGGATCAACATTGTTGTGATCTATTGGATGGCATTGTAGTAACTGTGTACTACTACTTGGTTGCCATGGAGACTACCGGTAGTGTTGAAGGTGTTTCCTAGGCTGGTGTGCCAACCAATAGTGTTGGAGGTGATTGCCAGCTAGATGGATGGTGAAGATGATGCTCGCGACTTGATCCATGTGATCATGAGATAGCCTGTGTGGCTATGATGATGCTACATGTAGAATGGTCTACAAGACTATATGAGCCTTGCCCATACCATGTGAAATGGATGGATGTGTTTGAAACCATTATAGTTAATACCTCCCTAGCTAGGAGGTAGTGTTGATATTATGGTAGTTGTGGGAGGTATTAACCTCCATGTGTAACCTTTGGCTAGAATAAAATATTCTGGAAGCAAGAGAAATCCTAAACAGATGTGTAAAAACCCTAGAAGACAAGTCGACTAAGTAGAATAAATAATATTAAAGTATTACCCTCTAAAAAGAGAAGCTGGCCTAGACAAGTGACAAGGAGCACTATAAATAGGAGGCGCTTGAGCTCATTTGTATTTACTTCACTCACTCTCTCAAGTATAACGCAAGTTTGGAGTTGCAACTACAAGAATGGAAGGTGGATCTTCTGGGGTGATTCTTGGTCTCTCTCTCTAGCGCTATCTAGCCTAAGATATGTGCCCTATCTTCTAATATCTCTTGGTGGTATTCTTGGTAAGTGCAACTGCAACTGCTACAGTTGAGTATTGTTCTTGTTCTATGGTTTTGGGACTTTCTCTCAGGTGCACTATCTTTGGAGAAAGATGCGCTCTCTTGGTTATCTGTTGGTTCTAGTGCTACTTCTGGAATCATTCTATCTAGCAAAGGTTATGGTGCTAGGGGTTGGCTGCGTGCCTATGGTTGGGTGACAATATTGTGATATTGTCTATGGTTAAATGAGAACATCCAATATTTTAACAGAACATTGCATGAGTTAGGCGCCTTCCTTAGTCTCACAAGAAATCTATAAAGACAGGGCGAATTGGCATTATTTGCTATAGTTTTTTAGAGTGAACAATTAATAGTATTTCTTTTCCATCCTCTCCTCTTATCTTCTTGCTTCTTGTACTTTGCACATAGCTATATCATTATGATCAATCTTGTACTCAGTCTCTATGGTGCAACCAAACTCTAGACTGATACAAAGATAAAGTTTGAGTATGCTATTTTCTCAACTTTTTTAACTTGTTGATGTGATAATATATCTTTGTGCAGTGGTGTAGGTGGTTTCTTTTGCCTCTAATTTGGTTGAATTTGTCATTTAGAGTGCATATTCTTCTCTAATTTCCTTTCATACTTAGCTATTGCAAATTGAAATTCTCTCATATATTTTAACTATCAATTTTCTTAGGTCTTTGCTTTCTTAATTGCAACCAAGGGCCAGTGTTTGTGTGTTGATTTATTATACTAGTACACAAATTTCTAAGTGAAGTTTCAGCGCATAAGCATTAGGGATGTCCCCTGTGATTGGAAAAGCACCATTCGAAATGGAGAAATAGTTAGCTATTGACATAGGGCTGATTGTTTATTAGTTATTACTCAATATTCCTTGTTTCAAGTCTAGGAGTCGTTGTTGTCCTATGGTGTAGATTTAGGTGATAATAAATTGGCATCATTGTTGTGGACATCGACAATCCATGGATATTTCAACGACAATGGAGAGTTTTTATTTATTGTTTTATTTATTTCTCACCTAGAAACTTCATTGGTGTAGTATTGGATCATACTAGTTGATAAGTGAAAATCCCTAAGATTTGATCATACACACGACATAGTACTAGGCTTGAGAGAACCCAAACACCTTTTCTGGAACAAGAATATAATTCCACCAGTGACTCCACCTAAGTTGGTAAGCGTATCAATTTCTTTAATAATTTATTATCCTACTACTTCTACTCTTTCGATCAGTTCTTTGATAAGTGTGACTTCGACACACCTTCTTCTTTGGGTTCATGCTTGTTTTCATCTCAAGCTAAAACCATGGCAATAATTGTGCTTGTTTTCATCTTAGGTTAATATTATGGTCAGAGCTACGAATCCAATAAGGTTTACTTTAATTGTTTATTCCCCACTAAGTTTTTTTGCAAATCATAATCACCCTCATGACTTGCCTACATGTGAATATCATAAATGCTTACAAAAGTTTGCAGGGAACAACGCAGTATTGGTTGAGGATCACTTTATTGGTTTTTTGAAAGTTGTGGACAATTTGGAGGTGGAATACGAGGATGTAGTGATGAAGAGGTTAGTGTAGACCCTTGAGGGGGGTGCATGAACATGGTACAAATCCCTTTCTGATGCTTCCATTGATGGATGGGATTCGTTTCAATGGAAGTTCATGGAAAAATGGAGCCACAAATAGGACAATTAGTTCTTATTAATTGAATTGCCTTGTATGCTTAGAGACGAGAATGAATCTGCATCTAAATTCAATAATCGTTTCTCTAAGATTTATTTTAAGATTTCTTAGAATGTGTGTCTTGGTGATGAGTTTACATTACATTGTTATTTCAAGGCATATGATGAATCATTTGGTCTCTATTGCTATCAAGTTATAAAGAAATATCCTTGTAGCTAAGAAAGGACAAACTAGTCAATCCAAGTTGTTTGATACACAAGGTAGAGCACCTCTAGAAGTGAAGAAGGAAGTTTTCGGTTATAACACTAGGGTACCGACACAATTTGTTGATTTATTGCAAGTGTTAACAAACAAGATGACTATGTTAGACATAAATCTACAAAATCAACATACTACCTCGAGAAATCAAAGTGCATTTCAGCCAACACAGTCACTTCCTAGCAAACCATTCTAGCAGGAGAGGGTGGTGGAAACTTCATGGGTTTCTATGCCCATGACTGGTAAAAACTTCATTGACCATCTTTCTTCCAACTAATATTGCAGGGCTTGCAAGTTGCCACATAATGAAGAGGGTTGAGCAATGTTCGATCGAGCAACCTATAAGTTTTCTCCGATCCATTTTCCTGACCAACATGTACTATATTTTGTTGAGGATTACAACAATTAACATATATATCAATTTTCCAATTGCAATGAAGAAAGTAATCGGTCAAAGGTTTTTCCTTCGAGGTCAAGGCAATTAGAAGCCTACATGAGCACCATGGTACTCATTAGTGTGGTTGTCCTAAGGAAGCAAGTATATGCTTCTAAGATTAGAGACACACATGTTAGAGCAACAACCATGGTGGTTAAGATCTTTAAGACTTATACAAGCAATAAGGGCCCCGGTGACCAACTAGGGAAGGTGACACCATTCAATGATATTCAGTCAAAGACCATTATAAGAGTGTAGTAAATCCTTGTTGTTGAATAAGAACATACTAATCAACAACTTGCACCTTATCAAGTTCTCATGGATAAACGAGATGATACCGATTCATGCTTGGATGCACATGAACTAGTAGTTGCACCACTCGAGTCACATGTAGAGTTCCATGAAGATGAAGATGAAGAATTAAGTTTTCAAGTGTGCTCATTGGTTTCTTCCATTAATGATGAAAAAATATGGCAAGAAGAGCAACAAATCAGCGAGAGTCTTTACCTTTGCATATCCCAACAGTTGTTCAGGAACAATTTGACCAGATACCATTGCATCGAGGAGATCAACATTTGGTTCAACTACAATATGATTTTCCTGACAATCTGCCCATGATCTTGCATTCAGATTTAGTTCTTCAAGAAGATCCTCTACCTAATCATTACTTGGGTGTCAAGGTTAATCATGATCCAATTGAGCTGAGAATGATGGAGGTATTTCAACAATTAGATTCTAAGAGTTTTGGCTCTCATACTTTCATGTTCATTATTACCATGTTCCAAGTTCCAACCAACGACCTTCATCAATTTCTTCAGTAGTAAGCACAATAAGGCATATTTCCAGCTTATGAGATATCATGGTTGGTTGCACTAGAGGGTTGACTATCTCAATCTTTCTTGTCTAACCAATTGCTTAACTACATGGTTACGTTGGCCATTCGAGTATGTTAATCATGGTAGCTTTGAAAAACTTCTAGAATAAGAGTTTTGGGGGCTCCAATAAATTTGTATATTAAAAAAAAGAGAGAGAGAGAGAGAAAAAGAGAAACAAAGAGAAGTGACATTTTTTTTTTTTTAGGGATAGTAGTCATCCTTTAAATCTATTGTTAAGTGACAATTTTTTTCCTTATTTCCGCATTGTCGTTTTTAGATTTTGGTATTGTTGTTTTTTGTGCTTTAGGACAACAAGTAGGGTCCTTATTTTTGCAGATTTCCCTTTCCTTCAGTTGTTGTTAGGTCCTAGTTTGAGGTTTCATTTGGTTTTCTTTACTTTGTGTCAATATAGTCAAGTTTTTTCTTGCATAATAAATGCCTCATACGTGGTAAGTGTATTATTTCCTTTATTGTTGTTTAGTTTTAGCTTGTTGTCCATTGTTTACCTAAGTCAAACTTTTGAGTATGATGTCACTAATTCAATTAGTATTCCCTTGTACTTATTTATAGGTCAACCTTGGATGAGGGCACCATGTTTCCCATTGTATTATAATTGTATTTGATAGGTGGGTAATGTTGAAGAGATGATAGGAGTTTTGAGTCATATTATTGTCCTGTCCCTTTAGTCATTACATTGAGTTATTATTTTCAATAAACCAACTCCTCATCCAAACTTTAGGGATATGGCACCATTGCTTCTACTCCTTGTTTTTTTTTTGCTTCGTGCTAATGAAGGGTTTTCATCATTGCTTTTCTCTTAACAAGTCATTCTTTATCGACTCTGACACATCATTTGAGAAATGGTGTAGAAGATAGAGCACCTTGATGGTCATTAGCCTCATTGGTGGTTATCCCACATTCAACAAGGTTGATCATCATTGGGTATTGATTGAATGAGTTTGGTTAGTGTTTGACTTCAAAACACTATTCACATTGACAGGTAATGCTTGTACCTTAGGGCCCATTAGCCTCATTGCTGAGCTCCTTCATTCCTAGCAGGTGTTTTCCTATTGACATCTAACCAAGTGGCTCTCTCCCATTTGTCGACTTCAGATCATTTTCCAATGGAAGGAGCGTACATGATAGGTGGGTTGGAGGTAGAAGTTGCAGATGGGCATGTATAGGTAAGTCTTTGTTTCAACAGATCAGTCTCTGCACCATGCATATTGAAATCATTTCCAAGTGGAGAGGCACATGGGTCTATAGGTAAGATTTTTCAGAGATCATTTATTCACTGATAGAGAGTGCAAAGATTATGAGATTCCCGACATCTCACAAGGGGATCTTGTCCCCTTGAGTCGCCATTATTAACCCCTATATTTGCCTATGCAAATGGAGGGTTAAGATCCAACTAGCTTTCATTGAGTTAGTAATCAAAGTTAGGTTTTCATAGAGATCAGAGACACGTTTTCCACGGATCACAGTCCATTTCATATATAAAGGCATTTCAAAGGCTTATTCATCAATTTTGAGGAACATTTCTATTTTTAGCAATCTTCCTAATTTTTAAGAACCAAGTTAGAAGGTCTACATGATAGATATGATTACACATTTGGGATCCTTGTGAGATCACAATGGCAATGAGCCTTTTTCGGGCGACATGCTAAACAATGTTATTTTTAGTAGTTAGAGTTTTAGGGCTCAGATGTTGATTCTGAGCACATATTTGGATTCCTTGCAAAAAATTGAATCCGATGAGCTTGATTTCATTAACATGTGAGAAGTCTTTGTTTTTAGCAGTACCTATTTTTAAGCATGCTATATTGAACAATTTTCTCCTAACAGTTCCCTTAAGGGGGCTGTTATTTTTAGTATGTATATTTTTAGTGGTGTTATTATTAAGATGTGTGGTCGCCATGCAAAGTGACATGTGGCAGAGGAGGGATGACATGTGGTAGTGGGTGGAGGTGTCGCGTGAATGACATGTAGTAGTGAGTCTTGAAGCAAACCCTAGCCACCCTAATTTCAAGGAAACTCTAGGTGCCTTGAGGGATAAGTTTAGCAATGGCCTAAAATTTAGCTTCACACACTCAATTCTATTTTCATGTGGATGACTCATCAACTATTCTTGGTAAAGAGAGGGTGACTTTCTTGCATGAGGAGGACATTATTATTAGACAACCAATTTATTTTGGGAAGATTCACTTATCTTGAGTTGAGTCAACACAACATGGACCTTGCATGAGCCTAGCTAATTTTGGATAAGGAGGCTTTGCATGAGGAGGTAACATTTTTGGACAACCAGCCTTAAGATAGTCTTTACTTTATCTTTAGTCCAACCAACACTACATGAAAGGCACATGAGCTTGTCTAAATACGAAACAAGGAGATTTCACTTCATCTTCAGTTCAATTCAATTAAGTCAACACAACATGGAGTGTTAGGAAGGGCGCATGAGTTTGGGATAAAATTAGACAAGGCAACTTCAATATATTTTTGGTTTTTCTTCGATTTAAAGTGAGTTAAGCATGGTACATGAAGGAGGTTGAGAAAAGGTGCATGGCTAGGATATTTTTGGAGGAGCATTGCATGAGTTAGGTTCCTTCCTTAGTGTCACAATAAATGTATAAAGACAGGGAGAATTGACATTTTTTGCTAGAGTTTTTTAGAGTGAGCAATTAGTAGTATTTCATTTTCATCTTCTCCTCTTCTCTTATTGCTTCTTGTATGATGTGCAAAGCTATATCATTGTGATCGATCTTGTACTCAGTCTTTATGGTGCAACCAATCTCTGGACTAATACGAAGATAAAGTTTGACTATGCAATTTTCTTAGCTTTTTGAACTTGTTGATGCAATAATATCTCTTTGTGTAGCAGTGTAGGTGGTTTTGTTTGCATCTAATTTCATTAAATTTGTCATTTAGAGTGCATATTCTTCTCTATTTTCCTTTCGTACTTAGCTATTGCAAATTAAAATTCTCTCATATCTTTTAACTATCAATTTTCTTAGGTTTTTTCTTGCTTTATTACAACAAAGGGCCATTATTTTTGTGTTGATATATTGTACTAATATGCATATATTTAAGTGATTTTTCACCCCATGAGCATTAGGGATGCTCTCATGTGATTGGAAAAGCACCAATCCAAGTGGAGAAACAAGTAGCTAGTGACCCAAGGCCGATCGTTTATCAATTATTACAAAATCATCCATGCTGCAGGTCTCAGAGTTAGTGTTGTGTTGTGGTGTAGTTTTGCGTGACAAAATATTTGCGCCCTTGCTAGGGACATCATCAATCCTTGGATATTTTAAAGACATTGAGGAGTTCTTATTTATTGCTTCATTTCTTTCTCACCTGACAACTTCATTGATGTAGGATTGGATCATGCTGGCTGACAAGTGGAAATCCCTAATATTTGATCATACACAAGGCATAATTTCAAGCCTTAGCAAACCCGAACAACTTTTCCAAAACAAGAATATAATTCCACCAGAGACTCCACCTAAGTTGGTAAGCGTATCAATTTATTTGGTAAGTTCTTCCCCTGCTACTTCTACTCTTTCAATCAATTCTTCAGTAAATGTAACTTCAACACCTTCTTCTTTGAGTTCATGCTTGTCTTCATCTCAAGTTAATACTATGGTAGCAAGTGTGCTTGTTTTCATATAATATTCATATTGTCGTTGGATCTGCAAATACCTAAGGTTTACTTGAACTGTTTATGCCCCACTAAGTTTATTTGCAATTCATAATTAGCCTCATGACTCGCCTACAAGTGAATATAAAAAACGCTTACCAAAGATTGTAGGGAACAACGTAGTATCGATTGAGTATCACTTGACTAATTTTTTGAAGTTTGTGGATGATTTGGAGGTGAAATATGAAGATGTGGTGATGAATATGTTCATTTAGACCCTTAAGGGGGATGCACAAATGTGGTACAAATCCCTTCCCGATGTTTCCATTGATGGATGAGCTTGATTCCAATGCAAGTTCATAGAAAAATGGGCCCACAAACAGGATAATTCTTTCTTATTAATTGAAATTCCTTTTATTCTTAAAGAGGAGAATAACTCTGTATCTAAATTCAATAACAACTTCTCTAAGGTTTATTTTAAGATTCCTCAAAATGTGTGTCTTACTTATGTTTACATTACATTGTTATTTCAAGGCATATGACAAATCATTTGTTCTCTTGCTCAGGGAGAAAGATCTTCACAATCTGCAAGTGGCCCAAGCTTTTGCTATCAAGTTAGAAAGAAATATCCTTGTAGCTAGGAAAGGAAAAAAGGAGCCATTCCAAGTTGTTTGATCCCCAAGGCAAAGCAACTCGAGAAGTGAAGAAGGGAGTTGTCAGCCAGAACACTAAGGTATTGACACCATTTTTTGATTTACTGCAAGTGTTAATCAATAAGATAACTCTATTTGAGATAAATATGTAAAATCAACAAGTTTCCCCAAGAAATTAGAGTGTCTTTTAGCCAATGTAGTCACTTCCTAGAAGACCATTATATCATGAGAGGATGTCATGGGTTCTTGTGCCCATAACTGATAAAAATTTCATTAACCATCTTTCTTCCAGCCAATATTGCAGGACTTTCAAGTTGCCACACAGTGAAGAGGGTTGATCTAGGTGGATATCGGTGGCCACCCACCTTTTCCAACTGGCTCAAAATAGTTTTCTGGCAATTTTGGCAATTTACTATTTTTAGCAGTTTTAACTTATGGGGCTATTTTAAGGGCCAAAATGAAGGTTTTTTTAGATTGAGCTTCTCAATGATAGCCAAAGGCACGATTGAGCTCCCAAAATGAATCTCCTTGACGATACCTTTCTAACGGGCTATCATACGCCTAAAATGGAGATCGTATGCAAAAGTTACGACCCCAGGAAGTTGATGTACTAACTTACCCAAATGGGGCCCACATGACTTTTGGCGCTTCATCTCCTAGGGTTAGGTTTTTGGATGTCTAGGGTTTTTGTCATTCCGGTTTATTGTAAAAAGGCCTTCAGAGCCTCATTGTAATCATCTTCTTGCAAATGCGAGTAGCCATCACATCTCTTCTTAGAGATAAGCTGCCACCATTCCAACGAGTCTTTCACTCTGTATTTTTACAGTCTCTGTACATTTATTTCCTTAATAGAAATCATGTATTATTGTATATCCGTGTTTATGGTTGCATCTCTGATACATTTCTATTATATTATTGGATATCTGTGATATCTCTATGTCTTTCTTTATTATATCTCCGCTCTCATTTCGTGCCAAAAATAATCCGGATCAATGGTATCAGAGCAGGCTACTCTTGATCATTTTTCAGTGCATGTCCTCGACGAGGTCCGAGTATAGAAAGTTGGGTCTCGAGCTTGTCTCTCTCGAGGAAAACCGCTCTTGCAAACCCAAGAAACCCTCAATGGTGGAAGAAAAGAAAAACGACAGAGCAGACGATTCTATCAATCTGTTGCTTGAGCAAGCTCTCATGCGACAAAGGGATGAAATGATGGAGAATTTTTCCCAAATCCTTCAATGCCTTCTTATAGCATCGGGCACATATTCATCAAGTGACCACTTTGGAGGCACATTTCATTTTAATGTACAAGTCAATTTTTATATTCCTATATTTGAAGGTCAGATAGATGCGGATGCCCTAGCTAAATGGTTAAATCTGTTAGAAGGTTATTTCTTTGTTCACAAATTTTCCGACAGAGAAAATATCATCTTCGTGCTCCTTAAGGCTCTCCCCCATGTCAAACATTGGTGGGAAACTTACTGGGAGCAAAGTTCCACAGAGGAGTCTGGAATATAGGAGGCCGAGCCCACTTGGGATTTTTTTGTGGATGTGGTAAAGGAATAGTATTACCCTGTTGGCAATTATGAGGACCAATACATGAGATGGACCACACTGCGGAAAGAGAGGGGCCAAAAAGTTCCGGAGTTCACCAATACCTTTCATACCTTGCACACCAAGCTGGGTATGAAAGACTCTAAATGACATTTGGTTTTGAAATACCGTGGGGTTCTACACAGATACATCCAAACTGAAATGGATTTTCTGGAGATCTCATCACTCGGTGCTGCTTATCGATATGCTGTTAAAATCGAGCAGAAATTTAAGCACCAGAATAAACGGGAGTTCGGGTCTGCAAATCCGGAACAACCAAAGTATGACAAAGACGACCCTAACAAACAGTCTCCCGAAAACCAATCCAAGACATAGGAAAAGAAGGGTCGCGGGAAGACAAAGAAGGACACCGGAAAATGGTGCGATTTCCACAAAATCCCCTGGCACAACACCGATGAATGTCGCTCAAAACAGTCATTGGTGGCTGAGATCAAAGACAAGGAGCCGAACCCTGATTCAGAATCTGATTATGAAAATACTGGTAAAAGACAAATCATCGACGCAGACCCCACTGCTATTGTCGTGACCGCAACAATTCAACCACAAGAACCAACAGATCCTAAAGAGGGGGAGCGTCTTTTTCATTCACAGATGTGGGTGAAGGGGGCCCTGCTACATTTTATTGTTGATAGCGAAAGCCATAAGAACCTCAACTCAACAGAGGTCATCAAATAGTTGGGATTGTCGATAACACCACATCCACAACCATACAACATCGGGTGGCTTCACTAAGGACGAGATATGTGTGTCAGCCAGCAATGTCGTTTGTCATATGGAATCCAGCCCTTCAAGGATGAGGTATTATGTGATGTTGCCCCACTGGATGTCTGTGATGTTCTCTTGGGCCAACCATATATGTGGAAGCGCCATGCTATTTATGAGTCTCGACCCCGTAGTGTCATTGTCACTTTGGGGGGTCATCTCTATAGAATAACAAAGGTATTTCTGACTATTGTTCCACCTAAACAATGTCGTAAGGTAGTATCTCATACTGCAAAATTCAGCTTCTTCACAATCTGTTCAAAAGGGGAACAAAAGGACACTGCAATCACTACAGCCTCGCCCCAAGCACCTTCTATCCAACAGAAGCAGGTCGATAAGGTTGCAACAAAGCGCAAAGATTCCTTTTTCACACCATCGTCTCATGTAGCTCGACTTGTTGAATAGTCTCAGCCTCAACAGGTTCATGACAGACTTCCACAAACTGAGCAGCGCGACGTCTCCAGCAAGGCAAGCAGCTCACCAAGATGCAGATTCAACAAATGATTTTCCCTCTCCCCCGAGAACTCAACGCAATTTAGGCCATTGCTTCCTAAGGAGGGAGGGTTGATCCAGGTGGATATCGATGGCCACCCACCTTTTCCAACTGGCTCAAAATAGTTTTCTGGCAATTTTGGCAATTTACTATTTTTAACAGTTTTAACTTCTGGGGCTATTTTGAGGGCCAAAATGAAGGTTTTTCGAGATTGATCTTCTCAATAATAATCAAAGGCACGATCGAGTCCCCAAAATGAATCTCCTCAATGATACCTTTCCAACGGGCTATCATACACCTAAAACGGAGATCGTATGCAAAAGTTACGACCTCGGGAAGTTGATGTACTAACTTACCCAAATGGGGCCCACATGACTTTTGGCGCTTCATCTCCTAGGGTTAGGTTTTTGGATGTGTAGGGGTTTTGGTATTCTGGTTTATTGTAAAAATGCCTTCATAGTCTCATTGTAATCATCTTCTTGCGAATGCGAGTAGCCGTCACATCTTTTCTCAAAGATACGCTGCCACCATTCTAGCGAGTCTTTCACTCTGTATTTTTATAGTCTCTGTACATTTCTTTCATTAATAGAAATCATGTATTACTGTATATCTATGTTTATGGTTTCATCTCTGATACATTTTTGTTATATTATTGGATATCTGCAATATCTTTGTGCATTTCTTTATTATATATCCGCTCTCATTTCGTGCCGAAAGTAATCCGGATCAAGGGTTGTGCAGTGTTCGACCAAGCAGCCTATAAGTTTCCTCTAATCCATTTTCCTAAATAGCCTGCACTATATTTTGTTGAGTATTACATTAGTTCCTGGATATATGATTTTTCCAATTGCAATGAAGAAAGTAACCAATTGAATGTTTTTCCTTTGAGGTCAGGGCAATTAGAAGCCTACACGAGCATTATGGAACCCATTAATATGACTTTCCCATGGAGGAAAGTATCCACTTCTAAGATAAAAAACACACAAGTTCGAGAAACAACCATGGTGGTTGAGATCTTCAAGACTTATACAAGCAACAAGGGCCCTAGTGACCAACCAGGGAAGGTGACACCATTCAATGATATTCAACCATTGGTTGTTATAAGAGTGCAAGAAATATTTTTTGTTTAAAAAAAAGACATTGATCAAAAACTTGCACCTTATCAAGTTCATGGTGAAAAACATGATGATAATGATTCATGCTTGGGTGGTCATGAACCAATAATTGCACCACTTGAGTCATATGCACAGTTCCATGAAGATGAATTTGAAGAGCTGAGTTTTCAAGTGTGTTTGTTGGTTTCTTCCATTAATGATGATAAAATATGGTAGGAAGAACAACAAATCAACATTGCAGATTTGAATCGACAAGAGTCTTTACCTTTGTATATCCCAACAATTATTCAGGAACAATTTGCTCAGATACCATTTTAGCAAGGAGATTAACGTTTGGTTGAACCAAAAGATGGTTTTCCTGACAATCTGCTGATGATCTTGCATTCAGATTTAGTTATTCAAGAAGATCCTTTGCCTAATCATTGCTTGGATATCAAGGTTAATCATGATCTAGTTGAGTTGAGAATGATGGAGGTATTTTAGTAGTCATATTCTAAGATTTTTGGCTCTCATACTTTCATGTTCAATATTGTTGAAGTACCATGTTCTGTGTTTGTAATGTTCCCAAGTAGATCTATCTAGAACTTTGGGGTTTATTGCTTTTCTTTTTGTGGTATTTTGACAAACAATTTGTTGGTTTTGTCTTCTTAGTTGCACTAGGAGGGTTTTGTAGAGTTTTGCAACAAGAAATGAAATAAATATAGCATATAACAATGAGATGTAATAGAAATAACACTAGAAATAGCCACAAATACCTCAGATCTGTATTTTACCAGAACTCAAAGGTGACCATAAAGGTGTATGCAATGGATGTGCACAAGGGAAGAATATTAAGAACCCTTTTCCAAAGCGGGACAATAAGACAGAAGGAGTCCTAGAACTCATCCATTCAGATGTGTGTGGCCCAATGCCATCATCCTCCATTAGCGGGTATGTATATTATGTATCATTCATTGATGATTACTCTCATAAAACCTGGATATATTTCTTGAAGACTAAAGATGAAGTGTTCAGTAAGTTCAAGGAATTCAAAGCCTTGATAGAGAACCTTTCTGAAAGAAAGATCAAGATACTCAGGTAAGATAATGGAGGAGAATATACCTCAAAAGAGTTTGTGAACTTCTGTAAAGATGTTGGAATCAAGAGGGAACTCACTACTCCCTATAATCCCCAACAAAACGGTGTAGCTGAACAGAAGAACAGAACCATACTGGAAGTTGTGAAGACTACGATCCATGATCAAGATCTTCCTTTGTGCTTATGGGCAAAAGCAGCGATGGCAACTGTTTATGTGCATAACCGATTATCCTATAGTGCACTTGGGCTCAAGACACCATAAGATATGTTCACCGAAAAGAAGCCAGAGGTAAGCCATCTCAAAATATTTGGTTGTCCAGTGTTTATTCATATACCTAAAGAAAAGAGAAACAAGTTGGACCCTTCAGGAAAGAAGGGAATATTTGTGGGATACTGTGAGGTCTCCAA
>ML830043.1:54303-74319 GCA_009831015.1 Picea engelmannii | reverse complement strand
ATTTGTTGATTTAAAACCCTAGGTGACAAGCACACAAGTAGGTCCTTGTTTCATGTCCCCTAAAAGAGAAATATTCAGCCATTGAAGAAGGAAGAAAGAGCCTAGCCTTTGCTACACTCTTTTCACTTCTTCCCCTTGTGCTAGTTGTGTTTTTAAAGGTTAAAAAGGAGGTGACATCCCAGGCCTAGGTTATCTACGCCTAGGGCTGTCCATCTTCTAGGGTTTGGTGATAGAGCTTTGCCATTGCAACACTCTCCCTCACCTCATTCTCTTGTTTTAACTTATCTTTTATGCTAGCCGTTTTGCCAAGTTTGACGAGGCCTTGCTTAAGCAACACCGGAGTGAGCCTCTTTCCCCTAGGGTTTTGATTCTAGGGACCTGCCATTGCAACACTCTAGAACCCTTCCCTCTTGTCCTTAGCCTTTATCCCTTCAACTTTGCATCCTCTCCTTAATTGACCCCATCTACCCCTAGGCACTGATCTTAAATCCACAACGTTGAAGTGATAGTGCTCAAACAACCTCTCAAAACTTTTAAATTTGAAACCCTAACTAACTAGCTAACCCTAACTAGGCTGACGTCATACTTGGTTATTCCATCTTGACGCAACACCTTTAGATGATAAGCAATTAGATGATGGTTGAAAGCATTTATTGAGTATAGGATTGATTAGATACATTGTTGACTACATCATTTCAATAGTTATTGATGAATTGATACTTTTCCACTAATATATTGATAAACATTGACCTAATTGATATCTATTGTTCCAATTGCTTACATATTGATGTCAGATAGTTATATGAAGTACTAACCCACTGAATTATAGCCTGCATATATTCTTTTGCTATTGTCTTGTTCTGGGCAGGTGTTCTCAATTGGGGCTACACTTCTTTATTGGTTGTTTAGCTGGACTATCTGATCTTTGGTGGTAACCTGTGAGGAGGAAGTTTTACTTTGACCTTTATACTTTGGCCTCTTCAAAACCCCAGGTTACCAGGGACGTCTCCCTTGGGCTAACAACCCTGAATAGAAAGAACATCCCCATTGTGGTGACATTGGGTGGGGTAGGTTCCTGTTACACCAGTTTGGCCTCTATCCTCTAGCCATTTGACCTAGCTACAAACTGTGCGATAACATGCTGTAATAGACCTGTTGGATGGGTATGTTCATCCTTGCTTTGTTGACATGTGACACACTCCCTGATGTAGCGCATGCCATCCTCCTTGAGACCTTTCCAAGTGAATCTTCTATGATCTGCCTATATGCCTTAAGGAACCCCTGATGCCCTGCTAATGGTTAGTTATGAAATGCTTGCAGTACCTTCTTCTTGAACAAGGATTTAGGAACCAAATAAATCCTCCCCTTATAATATATTATGTCATCTACAATCCTGTACCTGTCATCCTGAATCTGTCCATCCATCAACTTGCATGCAAACTTATTTTTGAATATTATACAACAAATGTGCTTTCCAGTCAACTGATATTTTTGATATGGAATAGGTTGAGGGTCTTCTGGATAAGGCATTTGCTACTACATTGTTTTTTCCTTTGACAAACTCTATGTTAAAGTTATAGGCTTGGATCTTACTCACCTTATTTTGTTTCCTCTCATCAAGGTCCTTCTTCTCTAGAAAGTACTTGAGACTATTATGATCTGTCCTGACCACAAATTTTGCTCCCACAGAGTATTGTTTGCATCTGGCTAGAGCATGCATTATAGCTAGCATTTCCTTGTCATAAATAATGAATAGTAGCTCATACCCTCTTGGTTTTCGGCTTTCATAGGCAATAGGATGCCTATTCTGCATGAGCATTGTTATTGCACAATCTGTACTTGCCCAAATCCCAAGGCAAGTGGATGCAAGATTGGCGTAATAGGGGGTGACCTATCACTGTCACCTTAATAGGAAACCCCTTTCTATTTAGGAGTGTCTCAAAGTATCCCAGGGGAGACATCCCTAGTGACCTAAAGGGCTGATAACTAAGGCAAGGATGCAAGAAAATCCCCCTCGCATTGGTCACTCGATTAAAAAGGTTCTTATGGTCTTTAAGGGATGAAGAAAATTATGAAATGGATTGTACCTGCCCAGAACAAGACAACAAGAAAATATAGCAGCTCACAAGTACAAAAATATGATGTTAGTGCTTCCTAAGACCGTGAACCTTAAAAAAATAGGCTAGCTGATATGAAATTGTAGCAATGTAACACTTTGCAACAACAATGAGTAATTTATAACATCCACAAGAATTATGCCTTGAAAGTGCTTGAAAATGACAAGAAAAAATAGCTTTAACCTCGTGGAATGATAAAAGTTTGTCACAAGCACGTTTGGCAATGTATAGCTAGAAAAGTAAGTCACTTTTGTAGAGAATTTGTTGTAGTTAGATGGTTGTAGCGATCTTTTTCAACAACCACAAATTCTGGTGGTCAAAATTGCAAGGAAACACCATGTAAACTTAGCATTTACCTAGTAGATTGATGGGCAATTGTCACAAGTGAATTCCGGATGATGTAAGTGTGAGTTATGTATGTGAATGTGACAATTTGGATTGAATCAATATGGTTGTTGTGATGTTTTTCAACAACAACAAGTTAGCTAAGGAGTTAGTCTAGTTTAGGGTTAGCAAATGTTAGTAAGAGCTTCAAGGATACAAGTTTGAGTGTTTGTTTGATCAATCATCCACTATAATGAGTAGACTAGTGCCTCTTAGGGTTTATGGAGTCACAATAGCAACGACAATACTTGAATCAAAAGTAGCAATGATAATACTTTGTCAAAGGAGAGGGGATGAATGGAGGAGGTGTTGGCTACCCAAGGCCTCAAACATCCAAGTCCTAGGGAGAAATTTGCTAGAAAGTAAGGGGTCTTAGGCCCTAACAAAATTTTCCTTCCTTAGACTATTGAAAGAAAATAATGCAATAGGCAAGTAGAGTAACAATACTAGAGAGCTAGCACTTTAGGGCTCTAGTAGTTACGTCTTAAGCAAGGTGCACTTCATAAATTTAAACAAGTGAAAAACTATAGAGAGAAAGAAGTAACTTATGTTTCTATCCTAGGGTTTAAGCAAGCAATTTCATAATCTTTAACATGAACCAAGTAAAATTTACCACAAGCATTCATTACATAAACAAATTTGCATATTTTATACTTACTTCACCAAGAATAATCAAGCCAAACCTTAGTTGAAGATCTTCCACAATGAGAAATAGCCAAAATACACCAAAATTTGCCTCTCCAAGAAGTTGTGCACTAGTTAGTTCAACCAATAACCCTTAAAGAGGGCCGAATTTCAGATCACACCACTTGTGTGATGAGTGATGATGAAAAAATGAGAGTATTTTCTCTCTATTTATACAATATCAATGACCTTTAATTAAAATTAGGTCATAAAAAGGCCGACCTGGCCAAATTACATCAAAAATCCAGTTTTTACATAAATGAAAGTAATTAACCCCTGAAATCATATCCAAGGGTGACGTTATTCCCTTCTAGGGTGATGTTAAGCCCCTAGGGTGAAACGTTGGGCTCCAGAAGCAAGATGTTTGTCCTCCAAAGGCCCTGGATGATGCCCACATATGCCAATCAACTCACAATTGACCTCAAGGTGAAAACCCTAACTCTGGATGACGTCAAGGGTCACAAAGGTGACGTCATGGACTCCCAAAGGTCAACGTCTAGGTGGAAAGGCAAGATCCCCCTGGGTCTAGGTCTGTGAGGGTGTCTCCAGTGCAATGCCCTTCTTTCTTCCTTGTGCAAGTCTTTGATGTCTCTCTGCCCCTGGCTGGGGTCACAACATTCATCTGTGGGATTTCATCCCCATGGAGGTCTGAGCTAATCATTCCCCCATATGTACCTGTCCACTGGGCAAAGTTTTGCAGCAACAACAAGTACACCCTCTAGGGGTTCATAAGTCACATGGATCATAGCAATGTCAATCACATATAATAATCAAATTACCCAAACATGTGCATCAAACCCCCCATTACCCAAAGAAATGCTCAAAGGCGTTATGCAGTTTAACAAGTAAGGTCTGAAGAAGGTCTCAGGGTGTCCTATTGGACTAATCCTCCCTAAGTTTGGGGTGTTTTCCAGGTGAGATCCAATCTAGGTCATGTAAGTATGTGTGAGGTGGCATGGAGGGAAGTGTTTGGGCATGGGGTGCAATGATAATAGGGAAATATAGATCTTACCTATGGGTGCCTTTGTAGAGGGCGAGTTTCACCTTGTCATAGATGCCATTCTTTCCTAGCCCATTCAATGCCTTTTATTCTTAGTTTTATTTCTTTTTATCTTTTTCTTTTATGCTTTAAGGGAGAAGTTGATGGACATTGTCTTGGCTTGGTGACCAGAGGTGACAACGTTACCCACAAGCACTTCACGGAGATGAGAAGGTTGGCTCGTGATGAGACCCCCTTTCTCTTGGCTATGTTGCCAATATCCACTACCCTGGTTTGGTGACCAGATAGATGGTAGTGTCATACTGCTACATGCCCATGGTCCTAATAGGATGGCTCATGATGAGACCTCGCATCCACCAACTAATACCTTGAGCGTTATTATCTTATGGGTTCTCTTTTCTTACTGAGAAGCGTTTTATTGCTTTCTCGGGAATCCCTGGGTGAAGCATCTCAAAGGTTTCTTCTTTGGATTTTAACTCTTGCCAGCTACTTTTATCCCTTGGGCCTTTAACCCCTTCTTCCCACAAGACAAGGTACAACCCTTCCTAGTGTGGAAAACCCAATGCCCAAACAAAGGTGGAGGGAAGATGAGAGAAATAAAGATGGAAAGTGGTAAGTATGGAGGGAATGGACGATGAAATTTCATAGACCCACCCAATGGTAACCCATCCTAAAGGGAGATCAACTTACTAGGGCATCATGGCACCCTTCTAGGTATGAACAAGTTAAAGAGCATAATTTCCAGGCAAACATTATGAAATGAAGGAGAATTAAATGCAACATATTCAAGTGCTTCAATAATCAGAGTGACACATACCATGATACCCGGACTCATTACCTCGTGGAGCAAGAATTACTGTTGCTTCAGGACCAGGCTGGTGGGATGGATACCGCTACTGGTGATAAGTGGGATGCACTGAAGAAAAGAGGGGCACTCTGGGGCCATACTCAAGTCATCCGGGTCTCGACACTCCATGTCTAGGACCTGTGGGCCTCGAGACATCATCTCCTTGGTTATCCCTAGGATAGAGGATAACATATGGCTCCAGCTCAGAGACATGTGCTCACCGTAGAGTGCATGAGAACTTCAACATCTCTGGTATGACCTATGCCTGTTAGATCTCAACAAAATGCATTAGTAATCCTCAGGGTGGTGATATCACCCCTTGCTCATATATGATATAATAAAATAAAGAGCATCTCTAATCTAGCATATAATCGTGAGCATGCATATATACATAATGGAAGAATACAATATGAAAATGAAGCTATAACTATACTAGCATGATATGCATATGGTATATACAATGGATGCAAATGCCTACCTACCTCTACTTACCTGTTGGTTGAATGCTAGGTGTAGTCAAATAACCAGTGAAACCATCCTAGCAATATCTCATAATATCTGCCTCTGTGCTTCATCATAAACCAGAACAATGACAAGTTAAGCACAAAAATAACATGATTTAGAGAACGTATCATATCATCGAAAATTGTAAAGTCTAGCTCATGGAGGTGGGAGAGAGGGACAAAATTATGCCAAGTCACACTTCTAGGAAAGTGCTCAATCCATCTTAGAAAGGGATCGTGAAAACTCAAAGGATCAAAAGAGTAACTCGAAGAGTCTGAGGGTTGGCTACCTTGGATGTCTGATCCAGGTGGATATCACTGGCCACCCACCTTTTTCAACTAGCTCAAAATAGTTTTCTGGCAATTTTGGTAATTTACTATTTTTAGCAGTTTTTAACTTCCGGGGCCATTTTGAGGCCCTAAACGACGTTTTTGGGAAAATGGGGAGAAATATATATATTCCTTCGATATTTCCCCCAAAATGAATCTCCTCGACGATACCTTTCCAACGGGCTATCATGCGCCTAAAACAAAGATCGTATGCAAAAGTTAAGACCTCGGGAAGTTGATGTATTAACTTACCCAAACGAGGCCCACATGACTTTTGACGCTTCATCTCCTAGGGTTAGGTTTTTGGATGTCTAGGGTTTCTGGAATTCCTGTTTATTGTGAAAAAGCCTTCAAAGCCTCATAATAATCATCTTCTTGCGAATGCGAGTAGTCGTCACATCTCTTCTCAGAGATAAGCTACCACCATTCTAGCGAGTCTTTCACTCTGTATTTTTAATATCTCTCTACATTTCTTTCATTAATAGAAATCGTGTATTACTGTATCTCTGTGTTTATGGTTGCATCTCTGATACATTTCTATTATATTATTGGATATCCGTGATATCTTTGTGCATTTCTTTATTGTATCTCCACTCTCATTTCGTGCAAAAAATAATCTGGATCAGTGGTATCAGAGCAGGCTATTCTTGATCGTTTTTTTAGTGCATGGACCCGATGAGGTTCGAGTATAGCAAGTTGGGTCTCGAGCTTGTCTCTCTTGAGGAAAATCGCTCTTGCACACCCAAGAAACCTTTAATGGCGGAAGAGAAGAAAAATGATGGAGCAGCCGATCCTATCAATTTGTTGCTTGAGCAAGCTCTCACACGATAGAGGGACGAAATGATGGAGAATTTTTCCCACATCCTTCAATGCCTGTCGATAGCAGCAGGTGCATCTTCATCAAGTGGCCACTTTGGAGGCACCTTGCTTTTCAAGGTACAAGTTAATTTTGATATTCCTGTATTTGAAGGACAGATAGATGCAAAAGCCCTAGAAAAATGGTTAAATCTGCTAGAAGGTTATTTCTTTGTTCACAATTTTTCCAACAGAGAAAAGATCACCTTTGCACTCCTTAAATATCTCCCCCATGTCAAACATTGGTGGGAAACTTACTGGGATCAAAGTTCCACAGAGGAGTCTGGAATATATGGGGTCGAGCCCACTTGGGATTTTTTTGTGGATGCGGTAAATGAACAGTATTACCCTGTTTGCAACTATGAGGACCAGTACATGAGATGGACCACACTGCGGCAAGAGAGGGCCCAAGCAGTGCCGGAGTTCACTAATGCCTTCCATACCCTGCACACCAAGCTGGGTATCAAAGACTCTGAGCGACATTTGATTCTGAAATACCGCAGGGCTCTACACAGATACATCTAAATTGAAATGGATTTTCTGAACATCTCATCACTCGGTGCTGCTTATCGATATGTTGTTCGAGCAGAAATTTAAGCACCAGAACAAAAGGGAGTTCAGGTCTGCAAATCCGCAACAACCAAAGTATGACAAAGACGACCCTAACAAACAGTCTCCTGAAAACCAGTCCAAGCCACAGGAAAATAAGGGTCACAGGAAGACAAAGAAGGACACCAGAAAATGGTGCGATTTCCATAAAAGCCCCTAGCACAACACCGATGAATGTCGCTCAAAACAGTCATTGGTGGCCGAGATCAAAGACAAGGAGCCAAACCCTGATTCATAATTTGATTATGAAAATACTGGTAAAGGACAGATCATTGACGTAGACCCCACTACTATTGTCGCGACTGCAACAATTCAACCAGAAGAACCAATAGATCCTAAAGTGGGGGAGCACCTTTTTCATTCACAGATGTGGGTGAAGGGGACCCCACTACATTTTATTGTTGATAGCGGAAGCCAGAAGAACCTCATCTCAGCAGAGGTAGTCAAATAGTTGGGATTGTCAACAACACCACACTCGTAGCCATACAACATCGGGTGGCTTCGCCAAGGACGAGATCTCCGTGTCAGCCAACAATGTCGATTGTCATACATCAACCAACGCTTCAAGGATGAGGTATTATGTGATGTTTCCCCACTGGATGTCTTTGATGTCCTCTTGGGCCAACCATATATGTGGAGACGCCATGTTGTTTATGAGTCTCGACCCCATAGTGTCATTGTTACTTTGGGGGGTCATCTCTACAGAATACCAGAGGTAGTTCCAACTATTGTTCCACCTAAACAGTGCCGCAAGGTAGTATCTCATACTGCAAAATTTAGCTTCTTCACAATCTGTTCAAAAGGGGAACAAAAGGACACTGCAACCACTACAGCCTCGCCCCGAGCACCTTCTATCCAACAGAAGCAGGTCGACAAGGTTGCAGCAAAGCGCAAATATTCCTTCTGCACACAAGCATCTCATGTAGCTAGATCGGTTAAAAAGGTCCAACCCTTCCAGCCACATGTTTGTGACAACCTTCAACAAGCTAAGCAACGCAACTTCTCCAACAAGGCAAGTAGCTCATCAAGATGCAGATTCAGCAAACGCTTTTCCCTCTCCCCTGGGCATTCAATGCAATGGAGACCATTTCTTCCTAAGGAGGGAGGATTGATCCAGGTGGATATTGGTGGCCACCCACCTTTTCCAACTAGCTCAAAACAATTTTATGGCAATTTTGGTAATTTACTATTTTTAGCAGTTTTTAACTTCCGGGGCCATTTTGAGGCCCTAAACGACGTTTTTTGGAAAACGAGGAGCAATATGGAACTTCTTTCGATATTTCCCCCAAAATGAATCTCCTCGATGATACCTTTCCAACGGGATATCATGCAGCTAAAACATAGATCATATGCAAAAGTTACGACCCCGGGAAGTTGATGTACTAACTTACCCAAACGGGGCCCACATGACTTTTGGCACTTCATCTCCTAGGGTTAGGTTTTTGGATGTATAGGGTTTTTGGAATTCCTGTTTATTGTAAAAAGGCCTTAATAGCCTCATAATAATCATCTTCTTGCGAATGCGAGTAGCCGTCACATCTCTTCTCAGAGATAATCTGTCACCATTCTAGCGAGTCTTTCACTCTGTATTTTTACAGTCTTTGTACATTTCTTTCATTAATAGAAATCATGTATTACTGTATCTCTATGTTTATAGTTGCATCTCTGATACATTTCTGTTATATTATTGGATATCCGTGATATCTCTGTGCATTTCTTTATTATATCTCTGCTCTCATTTCGTGCCGAAAATAATCAGGATCAACGTCATCACATCCTGAGGTTTGGGAAGGGACTAGCAAGAATCTAGAGGATAACTGTCAAATTTTTAAGGGAAAGATGAAAGATTGAGATAACAAACTTCTTCTTAAGGTATTCAACCTAACCTTGAATTATAAAAGAAGGCTTAGCCTCGAAGGAAACTCAAGACAAGGGACATGTTTCCCAACTACACCCTTGGTGACTGTTGAGGAAAATATATGAATTATCTTACTCAAACATTTTTGAATATTGCATGGCTAGGAAAAAATAGTCGAGAATGTCACCCTATGTTTTATAGCCTCAAAATTTTTTCCCAATCCACAAGTATTAATTACAAGGGTTTAGGTTGATTTATTAATGAAAAGAATGTTGCAAAATAACATAATTTTTTTATATAAGTTTCTGAAAAATATACAGATTACGGAAAGTAAATATGGAGATGAAAAAGAAAAAGTAACTAATTCACAAATACACACAAATGAGACAGAATAACAATCTTCTTTATTTCATTCCGAGATATCAAAAGTGTTTTTCTCTTTGAAAAACCCCTGTGAGGGAATGGACCAAAGTCTAATCTAGAGATCCCCGATGATGACCATACAAAAGGACTCTGACAAGAAGTAAAAACTGAAATTTATAATCTGAATCAGGTTGCCACAAACTGTTGCCAATTTGAGTCTGCAAAATATCCTTTATCAGCTATGAAACTCAATCCATAAACATACAAGAATACACTGACTATCGAGGATGGATCAACAGCTCTAAAACAAACATTTGAATGATTTGGTTCAGTTTTGAACTTTGCTGTCTACAATAGGACCTTGCTGTCAAAAAGAGAATCAGGCTTTGAATGAACTCAAGAATGAATGAAAACTGAACTATCTCATGAAATCAAAAGAGCAAACCTTAGTTTTTCTTTCTCCTTCTATTCTCCCATTGTTTCTTCTTCTCATTTAGCTTTTATGTCTTTCAAATAAGTTGAAGTCGTTCAACTACTTTATTTCTTTAAGTTAGTTTGACTTAACTAATTTAGTTTAGGAGAAATAAATAATAATAATAATAGTTAAGGGTCTTTAATTAATAATAACTAGGTAGGTGGGACCCCTTGTGACTCCCTTCTTTTATTCTTTCCATATTATAAAATAAAACACAAATGGATAATCATTTCAACACATACCACCCTTGTAACTCCCTTAGATACCTTCAAAATTGAATATTTTAAACATCAGAAATAATTTAAATCATATCCAAAAATATATATTATCCACATAATCCATATTATCCAAAAAAGAGCTTGTTGTCCAAACTTTCTATAGACCACTGTCTTCATCAACTCAATCATAAAAACACATAAATTAAAAGCCATACTTGCCACTTTGAGAGGCAATTTTTCTTTTATCACTGTTGTCCACCTTTGATTTCCTGGAATTAGCATGTGGTTGATTAGAACCTTGAGGTTGTATTTCACTAATAGCATGAGAACAATCATCCTTCAAATGCACGCGGGAGGATATAGATTTTGAGGAGTCATTTGAGGGAGAGGAAGGGAAGGCAACAACTTTGCCTTTATCTTGCACATGGGGGACATCAGTTTTAAGCCTTTTACTAGCATGTGAGGATTGAGCAGGTGAATGCACAGGGGCAATCTGAACATTAGGATTTACAAGTGGTGGAGGAGGTAACGACAAATTGGGCCAACCACGATGGTGAGAGACAACCAGATTAACAATCTCTTTCTATCCATCATTTGCAGGGACGTCTGGTTGCATGGACACATGAGGAGGCACAAAAATACCAGGGATGTTCTGAGGCTGGAAGGGAGGTCTCTCTGGTCGAGTTTGTATTATTCCTTGCCCGATCCAGTTAAAGAACCCAGCTTGGAACAAGTGGTTCAATTCCTAGGGATCAACATCAAAATGAATGGAGAATCTAGACCTTCTAGGTCCTATGTTCCAATTTCCTCTTCCTCTATTATTTCTGCCATGGTTGCCCCTACTGAAGAAACTCATCTTGTAGCAGTTGTTCATCAGTAACTAAGCCCTTAATAAACCATACATGACATTCTGGTTGCATGAAACAATAATTAGCTAAAAAATTGACACGAGATACATGCAAATTCATCCATAACAAACCATTTAATAATCGCCAAGTGAGCAGGGGGTGATAGGGTTCATGGGACATATGAGGGGAGTGTAATGAGATAAAGGTGGTATAATGAGAGGGGATAAACACACAAATACTGCTCAACAATTAATTAAATAATTTAACTGTGTAAAAAAATACCAAAATATCAGTTGCCAACCATTGTTGTGTCATATCTCTATTATCGTTTTTGTTTTTTTGTTTTTTTTTTTTCTTCTGACGAAAACGATTGATGGATCTTTATTTAAATGGGTAGTGACAAAGTCACTAGAGTTGTTACAAATGATTTGATTTCAAGAGGCTCTAACTGGCCTTTCTGATTACATTTTCCTAAAACTTGTAAACCAACTTAAAGCTTTAAACTCATTGTATGTGGTGGCTTCTCTACAAAATGACTACATCACAGAGTTATTTGAAGAATTCTTGCTTGACTACTTCTTTATAGGCCTAAATTCCTTGGAACCTTCTTCTGGGGCAAACCATGCTCGAGTTGCCAGTCCAGGGTCAATTTTGCCAGTTGGGTCTCTAGCTTGAGGACTCGGGTTTCAAACGCCTCCTTTGGATCTTTGTGCTCATGCCGAACCTAGTCCACTGCTTTAGTAAATAAATTTTTGGTCTGTGTGATGTCTGTATCTAGCATGATGAGCCTTCGACCTGCCTCAACATCAAAACTCTGAAGGATGTTGTTTTGATTTTGCACAATATTTTTAATCCTCTTCAATTCCTCCTCCATAGTCTCGAGCCTTTCCTCCATCGTTGGCATTCTCCTTGAGCTTGATGCCATGCCTACTTTCCTTTGCTTGCATAGCTTCCTCTGTGTGAGATATTTCCCGTTACTTTCACTGTTTGGGCTCTCACCGAAATGCATAAGAGTTGGCTCAAATCCTTCAGGGCCTATGCTTTTAACAATGATCTCTGCCTTTTCTGGCCCGATTGTCTCCTGAGCAATTTGAGGGGTCAAGCCGATCAGATCGACCTTACACAGGACGTGAGGCTCGTGATGAATCTTTTTCCTTCTTTGAGCCTTCAACGCCCATTTGATTTCCTCTCCCCTCGTTTCTGTTGCTTGTCTTGTCTCTGCATGTCCTGTCTCTGGGCTTGTGTGTTTTCCCATCAATCAAAGTCTCCCTTTCTTCTTTGCTTTGCCAACAGTCATTCTTGCGAGCTCAAGATCCTTGTTGACCAACAGTAACCCCCCCTTGCCTACCCGGGCCTTGCGGGATTGCCACATATGAAGTGATTCCATTGATTTGGAGTTCCCCTATGCTCAATATGGCACCTCTGTTTGCTTCGACGTCTGCTTGTTCATTCAAATTTTGGAGAACATGGAACATTTGATAGGATCTCATCTGTTTCAATAGCAGGTGAATTTTCTCCAGGATATGTTGGAGTTTTGTTTGCTTGACCAGGTTATGATGAATCAACACTTGGGTTATGAGTTTGGATTCCCCTATTATCAATAAATCTTTGACTTTCTTGCTGATAGCCTGGTTCAACCCTTGCCAGAGAGCGAGAGATTTTGCTTGGTTGTTTGTATCTACTCCTAACCCCCAAGCGTAGGATAGTTCTAGCTGTCTGTTTGGGTTCAAGAGGACCCCTCCTCCACCTGCCGTCCTAGGGTTTCCTTTGGAAGCCCTATCAAAGAACAAAATATGCTTACTCCTTTGGCTTTTCCACTCCCCGAATTCCTCCTCCTTCATCCAAATTTCCTATTTTTCCTGTCTTGTTTCGATGCCTATTTTTTGTGGTTGTTCCTTGAGATTGAAGATTTTGATCCACTGCTCCTCTTATGCTTCTAGGCCTCTCGAGTTCTTTACTTTGCTGAAATAGGGGGCACTTTCACCGAATAGGGCCTTTATCTTAATTGCCACTTGTGCAGGGTTACTAGTGATCTCCCTGAACAACCTATTGTTTCGCTGCAGCCAATTTTTCTAGAGAATGAATTTTGGAAGCGTTCTCCAAAGGGTGTTGAGTTGGGATTTTTTCGTGATCTAGAATGGACAAAGAGAGCTCCATTTCTGGAGAAAATAGTTGATCTCTTGAGGTAGAGCGAATGTTCCCGGCTTCAGACCTAGGGCCAAATTCCACACCTCTTTAGCATACGGGCATTGCAGAAGCAAGTGGTCTGATGTTTCCTCCTCTTGTGTGCAGAGAGGACATATGGATGGGTCTTCCCACCCTCTCCTTCTCATATTTTCTCCAGTTAATATGATTCTATGAGCTAGGGTCTAGACAAACATGTTGATCTTCGGGATGGACTTGGAAGTCCAGATAGATTTCAAGATTGTAGGGTCCCGGGGAACATGAGGAATTGCTGTGAAGATTTTATACCCTGCTACTGTTGTATAGGATCCAGAATGTGAACCCCATTCCCTCTTGTCCTCTTTCCTTGATTTTATCAGGGATTTTCCTTGCAGGTAGCCCATCAAGGTGCTCCATTCCCCCTCAAGCTCTTGGGGTATGCTGTTTGCTTCCCACCTGATCCAGGTTTTGTCCTCATAGTCACTCCAAATCACGATGTCCCAAATATTGACAAGGTCTTGGGATCACATCCAGGCTTTTAGCTGAGATGTTCCTTCAATCAAGCTTAAAGGTGAGTCTCCCAACATTGAGTCATCCCATATGTTAATATTATTTCCATTCCCTGGTATCCAGGTGAGGTTAGGCTTGAAGAGTCTCATTGCTTTTAGACACAGGGTGAAAATTGGAGACCCTTTTGCCATGTTTGCAGGCCGATCAAGGCATTTTGTTCTCTGGCCATGGAAGTACTTCTTCCAGATTGCTTTTTTGCTCCAGGTGGATTTCCCCGAGACAAGGTTCCAGAGAAGCTTGGCTCCGAGAGCAAGATTTTGAAAGTTGATGTCTCTAAGGTGGAGACTGCTTTCTAAGTTTGGCTTGGTGGCTTTCCCCCAACTTATAATATGTAGCTTCCTCCCATTTTTCTTTCCTCCCTCCCATAGGAATCGTCTAAATAGAGCATCGATTTTCTGAATCATGGAGGTTGGGGCTAGCAGCAACAAGATTTGATAGATCAGAATGCTTGCTAAAACCGCCTTTATGAGAACAACTTTACCTACAAGGTTTAACAACTTTGCTCCCCAAGAGTTATTTCTTTCTTTTAATTTGTCTATAAGAGGGAGCCATTGAGAATCCTTTGGTTTGGTCCTGAATATTGGCACTCCCAGATATTTATATGAGTCCAAGTTGGTGAAGCTTTCCATCCCCATGACTCTTGAAATCTCCAGCATTTCCCTTGGAGAGGTGTTCCATCCATAGATCTTGCTTATGGGCAAGCTTATTTCGCTTCCTGAGATCTCATTATAAATGTCCAGCTTTGTTTTAAAATTTTTAGCTGTCTGCACGCTTGCTCCTCCCAGCAGTAGAGTATCATCCGTGAATTGGGCATGGTTAATGTCTTTTACCCCTAGGGATATTCTCAGGACCAAGAGATTGTTATGATGCTGGCCATAATCGAGTTGAAAGCTTAGCACATAGGCTTGTATAACATAGAAAAGCGGGGAGAGGGGGCAACCTTGTCTGAGGTCCCTGGAAGCTTGAAAGAACTTTGTTGCTTGGCCATTTACTAGAGGGGCAATCCAATGCAAGATTTTATCCAATTTATTAAGGCTGGAGGAAAACCGAAGTTTTCCATGACTTTAAACAAAAAATTATGTCTAACTCTGTCAAACGCATTTGCAAGGTCAAGCTTTATAATTATACCTTTGTCTTTTCTTTGAGTGTTTGAGTGCAACGCTTTTTGAAGCAAAGTGATGTTATCCACTATTTGCCTTCCTTTGATGAACCCGCCCTGATTTTCCAGAATGATAGTAGGGAGGATTTTTTTTAGTCTGTTGGATATAATTTTTGTGATTAACTTGTAGCCCGTGTTGCAAAGTGAGATTGGCCGGAATCTTCCAAAGCTTATTGCTCCTTTTTCTTTCGGAATGAGGGCTAGGAAGGATGAGTTTGTTCCCCCTCCTATTTTGCTGCATCTCTGATATTTCAGAACCATTTTTAGTAGATCTGATTTTATTATTTCCCAGCAATTTTGATAGAATCTGGCCATGTAGCCATCTGGGCCCGGTGCTTTATCTGGGTGCATCTGATCCAGGGCCTCTTTGATTTCTTGCAGCTTAACTTGCGCTGAAAGATTTACATTGGTTTCTTCTTGGATAGAGGATGGAACTAAGGAGAGGGGATAGGCATTTGAATCAGGGGGGGCCGGTTGAGTCTCCGTGTATAGACCTTTGAAGTTTTCGAAAGCTGCATTTTTTATACCTTCAAAATATGTTATAACCTGATCCTAAACATGAATTTCTTTGACCGCCTTGAATTGTTTTCTTGCTTCTGCTTGCTTGTGGAAGTAGTTGGTGTTTTTGTCTCTAGCTTCTAACCAAAGGTTTCTTGATTTCTGCTACCAATACCCTTCCTCCTCTCTGTAGGCTTGGTGCAATGTATTTTGAAGATGATCCTCCTTGCCGAGTGTTTCTTGAGTTGTCTCCTTTCCTTCCATTTCTAACTGGTGATCTTCGAGATTTTTTTGTGCTTCCTGCCTTTTTACAGTTGGGTTCGTTTGGGTTTTAGCTCAGTCCTTTAGCGATTTTTTGAGCTTCCTAAGCTTCTCTTCCCAGACATAAAAGGGGGATCCACAGACCTTCTCATTCCAGACTTTGGCAACCAGGTCACGGAAACCCTCATATTGAAGCTAGGCAGGACTGAATCTGAAAGGAATAGGTCCTAGATTTTTGTCCTGCAAGATCTCTAATAGGATTGGTTTATGATCGGATACAATGTGCGGCAGGATTTTAGATGAGAGAAATAAACCCAGGAGGAAGAAGGAGCTTTGGACTAAAAACCTATCTAGCCTGGCAACAATATGCCCTGGCCCCACTCTCTTTTTGTCCAGGTGAACTTTCCTCTGGTGGGTTTGATATCCTCCAAGTCCCAATCTAACATAATATCCTCTACCAATTCCCTAGTAGGGTCTCTCACAATGGACCCACCTTTTTTCTCTTCCGTGGAAAGGGTTACATTAAGATCCCCCCCAATAATAATATTTTCCATCTCGTTTGAGTTTATGAAATCTTTAATCAAATCCCAAAAGTTTCTTTTTTTTGAGAATAAGACCAGGACATAAAGATTGAAAAGACTTACCAGTCGACCCATCTCTTTGTGTAATAGGCTGGTGAAAACCCAATGCATGCATGCTTCAGATGAGATTAGATCATAGTTCGAGGTGTCCCAGAAGGTTCCCAGACCTCCTAAGGCATCTCTTGTGCTAACTGCTCTTCCTTGGCATTTTTTCCAAAAGGCTTTACTTGCTTGGAGGAAGTCTTGTTCCTCCATATTTGTCTCCTGGATTAGAAGGATCTTGGGGTTTGACATTCTGATTAAGTCTTTGAGGGATTCTTCCTTTATTCTACTACCTAAACCCCTACAATTCCAGAGGTTAGTTTCATGACTTACTTGCGGGGGGGGTGTTGGCTCCTTTATGAGCCTTAGCATGATTTCTTGTCATTCTTACATTAATCAGTTGCTTGATTGTTGGATGTGAGCCACTGAGAACATATTTGTAAGTTTCTTTTTCCCTTTCTTCTTTTTTGGATTTCCTTCCTTTGTCTTCTTTTTGTGGTGCGACAATGGAACCACTTGCATCCATAGAGTCACTATCTATAGACACCTCTCCTGGTTCTGCATCTGGATTTTCTTCTTGTTCTGTGGCGGCCTTTGTAATGTCCCTTTCCAAATAAGAGATCCATAGAGGAGGCTTAATGGTCTAACTGCGCCATTAGACTATAGCCAAGGCCAAAGAGGGGTAAACAGGGTTACTAGAGGTCACTCCAATGACATGTGTTATATTCAGAAAGTGACATTGAGCTAAAAAGGGTTAAAAGCACTTTTAAGTCATTATGAGCTAAAAATAGAAGTCAACAGTGAATTAGGGTTTCAGCAGTGATTTAGGGTTTTGGAAGTCAACAGTGAATTAGGGTTTCAACATGATTTAGGGTTTTGGAAAGCTATAAAAGAAGGGTCAGTGACCTAATTCATCATTATGCAGATTATGACTTGTCATTGAGGAGAAGAGGCGCATCTTAGGAGAGATAGTTCAGTGTATTCTAGGAGGAAGACATCGGTTGGCTGATTTCGGTGTTGAAAGACATACCCTAGTCACCGGGAAGATAATCCAGGTCTTCCATCATTCTTCATTGATTCCGCAGTGCTCCCATATTCCCGGTATTATCTTTTAGTTGCTTATTTGTATTCTGGCTAAGATCCTTTTGTATTTTGATCTAGCCGAGTGTTGTTATTTTATTCAACCGTAGTTGCTTATTTGTATTCCGGCTATGATCCTTTGTCTGTTGATCTAGTCGAGTATTGTCAGTTTATTCAGCCGCATTTTGCCATTTTGTAATCCATAGAGATATCATAATACAAACTTTGCAGTCCTTTATCACGTTTATTATTTGTATGATCATTTATATGCTGTAAACCTTTGATCCTACACACACATTAGCAACATTTCCTAGACTAGCCAAGTTAGGAACATTACAGTGGTAACAGAGCTTTAGTCCTTCTAGCCTGTGACTAAAGACAATGAGTGCGGCAGAAGACTCAGAGGGCCGTGAAGATGTAGGTGACGAATATGTCACTTACAACAGGCATGAGGAAAGAAGGCATAGGCTTGATTTCCCCCCTTTCCCTCCTAGCTCAGAGGAAGAGGAAGAGGCACACAGAGAAGTAGAGAGAATGGCAGAGCGTGAGGCTAAGCGCGAGGTAGAGAGGATACTAGGAGACAAATGTGAGGGACCAGAGGGTAGTGGCAAGGCCCCCGTAGATCCAGAGGCAACTTTCATGCAGGTTATCAACGATATGTTAGCTAGTCAACGGACCATGTCTCATTCCTTGGCACAGGTGGTGGATAGATTGGCTAGAGTGGCACCCCAGATACACAAGTCTTGCATGCAGCACAGGGGAACTCATGAATCAACAGTAGACCCCAGTCACCCTCTCGCACATACACCTCTGTGAGTAGGATTCCCAGACCCTTGTTTCCCAGTTTCCAGAGGGCACCCCCGGTAGTAGCACCGCCACCGATAGCACATAAGCCACCCATTCATGTCGACGACATCACAGAGTATGGGAGGGAGTACACAGAATTGGGTCATGACTTCCATCAAGACATGACCTTAGTCGAGTACTGTGGACTCAGACTCAGGAACCGCCCAAGAGAGCCACAGAGGGGAGGACCACAATAAGAGCAGGGGCATAACCTTGATTTCATCCAAAAATTTGGGAAACTCACCATCCCTTCTTTCGACGGATCATCCAAATACACCTCCAGAGCTTGGGTATATAAGCTAGACACGTATTACAAGCTCAACCAGATGACCGAGACAGAGGCCATCAATTTCGTGACCTTACACTTGGAGGGTGAGGCACACGAGTGGTGGTATCATGGACTGGTGACATTGGGTCACAGTCACATCACCTCCTATAGGGAGTTTACAGATAAGCTCATGGACAGGTTTGATAGGAAGGATCCCGAGATACACTTCAGGGATCTAGCCCAGTTGAGACAAACTGGCACAACAGAGGCGTTCATCACAGAGTTTCAACAGGTAGTTGTGGCAGTGACAGATATATCAGAGCCCATGCTGATCATGCTATTCATAGAAGGACTCATAGAGCCTTTGAGAGGATGGGTGAAGGCATACAAGCCTCCCACTTTGCAGGATGCCATCCTTTGCACTCGAGATCTGGCAAACTCAGTGCCAAAGACTAAAAATTTCTCCAAACCATTTGTGCCCCAGAGGGATCAAGATAGGAAGCCATTCCAGAGAGAATGGAAGGGCAAGGAGAAGTTGGATGATGAGACTAGGGGAGAGCTTATGAGGAAGAAGCTTTGCTTCAACTGGAGAGATCCTTGGGTCCCAGGCCACAGGTGCATGGGCAAGGGAGAGATTCATTATATTGAGGTAGCAGCAGATAGCGTGGACAGTGAGGAGGAGGAGCAAGAGAGTGGATCCACTAGTTCAGAGGAGGATTCAACACCAGTAGAGGAGAAACCTCCCCGTAGACCACCAACACTAGCAGGAGCCCATCCTCCAGTAGTCCCACAACCGCCAGAACAGGCTAACATGAGGAAACCAACAAAGGGAGTTGTCATAGCAACCCTTTCTAGTGTTCCCAGGTATGATACCCTTCGTATCAGAGGGATTATTTAGGGGAAATGGGAAATCGCCCTGACAGATGGTGGGGCCACCCACAACTTCATCGATGCTTCACTAGTATCGAGACATGCACTTTAGATAGAGGAGTTTGAGGGGTTTGATGTTGCGGTAACAGATGGCCACACAATGGAGTGTCTAGACAGAGCTCCAAACTTAGAGATGAAGTTAGGCAACTACACAGTGAGAGACACATTTTATGTGGTTGACCTATCAGACATAGATGTGGTGTTAGGAGTTCAGTGGATGATTACCTTGGGAAAAATCACTACCAACTACCAAACCTTGGAAATGGGATTCATAGATCAGGATGGGAAGAAGGTTGTTCTAAGAGGTATGTCAACCGGAGCACCTAGGACAGTTTCAACCAAGAGGATGGGGAGGATATTTAGACACGGGGAGGTAGCATATGCCGCAGAATGCTTGATCACTACTCAGAAGGATTCGGAAGGTCGACAACAATACCATACAGAGATCAAGAATTTATTGGGATGACATCAACAGGTCTTTGAGGCAATTCCACCAGGGAGACCACCTGATAGGGGGTTTGAGCACA
>ML830043.1:40092-51106 GCA_009831015.1 Picea engelmannii | reverse complement strand
AGGAAGACACCAGTTGGCTGATTTCGGTGTTGAAAGACACACCCTAGTCACCGAGAAGATCATCCAGGTCTTCCATCATTCTTCATTGATTCCGCAGTGCTCCCATATTCTGGGTATTATCTTTTAGTTTCTTATTTGTATTCCGGCTAAGATCCTTTTGTCTTTTGATCTAGCCGGGTGTTGTTATTTTATTCAGCCGCAGTTGCTTATTTGTATTCCGGCTAAGATCCTTTGTCTGTTGATCTAGTCGAGTATTGCCAGTTTATTCAGCCGCATTCGACCATTTTGTAATCCACAGAGATATCATAATACAAAATTTGCAGTCCTTTATCACGTTTATTATTTGTATGATCATTTTATGCTGTAAACCTTTGATCCTACACACACATTAGCAACGTTTCCTAGACTAGCCAAGTCAGGAACATTACAGCCTTCCCCTGCCCTTCTTTCCTTTCATGCCCTGATTGATAAGATTGGTGCTCTTGTGTTCCGGGGGTAGTCTTTTCTTGCAGTTCTGTTTCATTGGGAGGGGCCTCCTTTGATTCCTCTTCTGGCGCTTTCTCTGTTCATTCCCTCTCTCTTAACACAACAAAACTGTTTCCTGATGAGGGTGCCATTGTCTGAACGTCCGGCTCCTTAGGCAGAGCTACAATTGCCTTTGCATTTCATTTTTCTTTAGGTTTGTTCATTTCTTTCCCCTTTTTGGTTTGTTTCCACCCTTCCCCTTCTTCATTCTCCTGATTAGGGTTTTTTGGAAAGTTTCTCTGAAAGTGGCCATATTCATGGCATCCCCTGCATTTGAAAGACAATTGTTCATAGTCTAGTTTCTGGAAGTGTTGCCAATATCCAACCTTTAGCTTGACTGCCTCTGGGAGGCCAACCTCTAGCTCTACTTCCACGTAGATGCGTGCACAAGAGTATTGATCTTTGGAGTCGGCTCTGTCAATATACTACCTGAGCCCATTTCCAATTGTTTGGAGTGAGATAGGGTTCCAACAGTGGATCGGGAGGTTGGGTAGGCGTACCCAGACCAAAACTTCCTTGGGCACTTCCTCCGCAAGATCAAAGTCTAGTGTCCATGTATTCAGATATAGCCCTTGCGTTCCCATAAAGTATGGGCTGTTCCTGAAGATTAGATCTTCTTCGTCCTTTGAGATGAATTCGAAGATGTAGAACCCTCTTCCCACCGCATAACATGTGACGCTGTTTTGGATCAACGGTCTCCAGTTCCTTTGGATCCAGTTATCGGTATATCTGTTTGATGGCCATAAGCCCATGAATAGACCCACCAAACCACGATCTGACAGAGAGATGACAACTCACATACGCTGTTAGGGGGGCAGCTCGATTTCTGGGATCGAATAGAGTTTCTTAACGAAGCTAGGAGGTGTTGCAGGAGGTATCTTCTTACCTTAGGCGATAAGGAGCCTTCGGAAGGAGTCTTCGATTGAAGGAGGAGGCAGGGGAGGTGACTCCCCCCCTCCCGAGGTCGCCATTGCATCTGCTGGACTTGGCTGTCAGAGCAGCAAAACCCTCAGGTCAGTGGCGCCCGCAGAAAATCCCATATCTCTTTTATCGTTGTTACACATACCTTTTTAATTTATTTTACAGAACATGGACATCATAAATGAATTTGGGATTATGAGGGGAATATAATGAGCGAAAAGTGGTAGCATGACAGGGACATAATATGGATACTATTCATATAAAAATAAATCAAATCAAACAATCAAACATAACTTTGTACAGACCTCCACAATTCGATCAGTATTCACTTTTCAAAACCACCATCTAAACTGTTACTTCCTTTACAGATTGCTTGTTGGCTTTCAAACAAATAATTCATATGCCCAAAAATAGTCAATCACAAAAGCCTTTGCATCCATATAAACTTTATATAACAGTCACAATAAAAGCATTGTAATCGATACGATAACCATAATAACCCCTCGAGCCACAACCATTCATATTCCAATGCTATTTTTTTTTTTTTTTAAACCAATAGAATAAGCACAGTGATCCCAACCATTTATAACCAATTCTTATTCTTTAAAATCAAATAAGAATATGCACAATATTAACCACCATTTGACCATTATTCAAATATTGTTCGACATAATGAACTGGGCATTAAAACTCTTAATCAGGCCCCAATCCATTCACACACATGTGTCTTTCAAATATAATAGACATAAGTATTGATTTGAATAGCATTTAACAAATAACATGCAACTCTGAGTCCACGCTTCACCTAAATCAACATGTACAAACCTCTTCAAAAATTGCTAAACGAAGGAAAGAACCAAATCGTGCTCAATCGACCAAGCACACACAATGCTTAATTACCCTTGACTGGATTGAAATGAGATCAAGATCACATTTAAGGTTTAATCATAGCAAATGGAGATTAAGAATAGTTGGTTCGATCAGAGGACTAAATCCTCGAAAACACAGACAACTCATGCCTTTCATAATTTACCACTGACATATAACAAGTAACCATAATCTTGACTGTGAGGGTTACCAAATGACAGTCAGCCACCTCCAACAGAAAACGAACAAAAGTGAAACCTTAAACAACACAGTAAAATGAGTGTCCAAGCACAACCCGTGCCCAACCAAAACATGTATAATGCTTCCATTAAACTTCTGGGTGATGTTAAATTCAGATAGTGCACTACTTCCCAAGCAACAATGTTAATGAGGGCAACACTGTGATAGTTAACAGCTCGGGATTTTTCCAAGTCAAGGCAAGAAAAGCTTTAAACTTTCAACAATTCACCTTGCAATCATATTATCGAAACATATCAATCATAGAGACGAAAAGGAGTAGCAAATCTTAACACAGAGAGTGGTTGTAATACCCACGCGCAAAGCTTAGAGCTTGTCAAACATAACAATAAATTTCCATAGAGAACCAGACCCAAAAACCCAAGCCGATCGAGCATGTTTCACTGCCATTTTATCAATAAACTCATGCACAGTTTACACATATCAAGGAGAGTATAACAATTCCTTTTTTTTTTTAAATTCCAACAGTCCAGAATAATCACCAGAAGAAACCATAGTCACAACACCAATACACAGTTCAAATAACCCATAATAGCTTAAGAAAAACACAGACCTCAAGCAATTTTGAGCCAAAAATTGATTCAAAGGGCAGAGTAACCATCATGGATGGAAGAGTAAGGAACCCATACTTGGAAAAGCCTGTGCGAGGAAGAGAGTTAGACTGTATGCCTCCTTCACGACGAAAAAATGTGGAGCATCAATAACCACCAGAGCCAAAAGCCAAAATGCAAGTATGAATAGGGATGACGGGCTCAAGGGGTGTTTGAGTGACATGAAGTAAGTGCACGTCGCTTCCGTCTCCAACCTCATTCAATTCAACGTACGAGCCAACAAATTCACCATAACACTAAGCATTTAATCAACCACATAGCCATTGCCATATCCCATTTGCATAGTGCGCCACCTTTGGTAATGTCAAACCTTTTAAAAATAACTATATGCTATAACATTAACCCATGTGCATTCAACATATAACATTCAACAAGGCGCTTAACTATAGCAGCAAGGTTTGTTCACCCTTTTTTTTGTCACAATCATACATAGCATTAGAGCTTGTACATAGTCCTTTCTTTAAAAGAGCCCCAATATTATCCCTTTTATCATGATCATATTTAAACCAATTAATCCATGTTAAATCGCAATATCAAAACAAAACCGATAATGATCCTTTCATCCATAGGGCAGGCTTAATATAATTTGCGAGTGGTTATCAAAACTATTAGTGCCATGCATCAATCAACCAATCATCTTATGTCACCACAACATTTTAACCATAATTCGAAACATCAAACCATAGAAGACTGTGTTGGTACCATCACAACAACAAACAAAATATAAGCGCAACATATCCATCATAGCGCCACAAGTCTACAAGGGGGTCCCACCTACTAGTTTATTATTAATATAAATAATTAATAGAGCTTGGCAATCATTTGCGAGCATAGTATTAATCATTGCGTTTTTAAGCGTCAACAAACTAGCAGTCCACAGGGAAATCCGTTTCCAATAGATTAAGAACTCAGAATGTCTGGTTTCATAGACCAGGTGAAACTAAATCAATGAATTATACATCAGAATGATTATGCAATAGGGGAAGTGAGGCGGTTAAGGGAAAATATGATTTGGGGTTTTGGGAATAACTCATGGAAAGTGTTACATATGAGGGGCTTATTCATGTATGCATAATATTTGATTAATCATAGTGAAAGCGTTCTTTGCTTTAAGGAGAAAAATTTCTGGTGTGCTCTTTTTTGAATCTCGGGCGAAGGGAAGAAAAGGAAAGCATAAAATAGGGATGAAAAACCAATTATCTTATCTAACAACAGTACTGGGAGAAGATAGCAATTTCACTGACGTCTTCAAGGAGGGACATCATGACAGTCGTGTACCCTGATTGTTATTGATTAACAATACTTGCAGAATAACATTGTTGTGGCAAAACTGATCCAGAATTTTATTTCTGACAAAAAAATTTTCAATGAAAGAAATAAAACAACATAAATGAAACAATAGAAAGAAATAAAATAACAAAGCAAAATCAAAGCAATGAAACAAAACTATAATACAGAAGTAATTTCATACAACATTTATCTTTCAAGCTGGTTCCACATAGTGTTTCAAGTGGGAACCGTTGGTGCTATAGGAAAATAATCGCTCTTCCAAATCTTTTAGAATATAAGAATTTGTGCCCAACACAAAAGCGATATTAAAAGGACCCAGCCATAAATTTTGAAACTTTGAATGACTCCCTCTATCAACGTGAGCTGAATCCCACAACAAAACTTTCTCATTGACCTTAAATTTGACAGCTTTTGCGCTTTTATTGAAATATTTCTTTACAGTTTGTTGTCTTCTCTTTATGTTCTCCAAGGAAAATCTCCTTTGTTCCTCTAAAGCCAACAATGCATTTATTCTTTGAGGGATATTAGAAGAATTCAATTCTTCAATCTCTAGCATCAATTGTAGAGAAGAAAGTTCCAGCTCAGTAGACATAATGGCTTCTTGACCATAAACAAGATGAAAGGGGGTGCAACCTTTGCTCACCTTGGTAGTAATGCGATCTTCCCAAAGGGCGTAAGTGAGGAGGGTTTGCCATTGAAAAGGATTATCTTCAATGAGCCTCTTGATAATTCTAACCAGATTTTTGTTGGTAGACTTGTCTTGCCCATTTCTTTGAGGGTAATAAGTCGATGAGGTAAAATGTATAACTCCCAGTTTAGCTAGAAACTGAGTCAGGTTAGCATAAATAAAAGCGGGGCCGTTATCTGCAATAATTTCTAAAGGAAGGCCAAATCTGAAGAAAATATTAGTTTCAAGGAAAGAAATAACCTGCTCATCCTATGAATGTTTAAGTGGGAGAGCTTCAGTCCATTTCGTAAAATAATCTGTGGCTGTCAAGATAAAAACCTGCCCTACTGAAGATGGAGGATTAATAGGACCGATAAAGTCTAGACCCCATTTTGAAAAAGGAAAGTCAGGGATGACATGTTGTAAAGGCATGGAAGAAAGACGTTCTTTCCCACCAAACTTCTGGCACTTGTCACAAGATATTGAAAAGTTATAAGAATCTCAAAAAATTGAAGGCCAATAATACCCTTTTCTGATGATCGTAAACGCAATAGTTTTAGCAGAAAAGTGGCCATCCACATGAATAACAGAATATGAAAATCCATGGGTTTCTTGTAACAATTTTTGGCTTCCTCATTATTTACACAATGAAGTAATATACCATCGACAGATCTCCTAAACAAGAAGTCTCGTAAAATGACATATCTGTAAGATTAAAGACGAAGCCTTCTCCTTTGATGAGTATCTAAGTTATCTGGGCAACTCTAATTTTGCAAGTAATACACCAAATCTTTATACTAGGGATGTTCAACTACATGAAGGATTTGACGATCAATGTAAAATAGTGTTGACAAAGGGTTATCTTGTTCATCAATTTCTTCACTTACATCAGCATGTTGAGCGAAGTGAAGGGCTGAGTCACATCCCTTAATGGTTTTTGAAGTCATGATGGTTAAATCAAGCTCCTGGATCTTGGCAAGCCAATGTGCAAGCTTCCCTAAAAGATAAGCTTGTGAGAGAAAAAATGTGACAGCAGGTAAAGGGACTTTTACCAACGTGTGCTTAGCTAAGATAAAGTGGCGAAATTTATCCACAACTTTAACAAGAGCAAAAACATGTTTTTCAATACAAGAATATTTGAATTCATCATCTGATAATCTTTGACTCATGTAAGCTACTGGTTTTTCGTTACTCTGGTCATCACATTGTATGAGGATAACAACTTCCTCTGTGGCATTAGTATATATACTAAACTCTTTCTCAAAATCCGGCTTCGCCAAAACCGGTGTGGAATTGATTGCCTTCTTAATCCTTACGAAAGCATTCTCGATGTCATTAGTCCAAGAAAACGAGCGGTCTTGCTTGAGAAGATTGTGAATTGGTTTGACCATTACAACAAAATTAGGAACAAACCTACGAACAAAGTTGATAATGCCCATAAAGGCTTGAACCTCCTTTTTGGAAGTGGGGGTAGGAAGGTTTAGAATAGCAACAATCCTTTCGGGATCTATGCTTATTCTTGAATCAGAGATAATATGCCCAAGGATCTTGCCCTTAGTAACGCATAAAATAGACTTAGAAGGATTTGAAGAGATGCCAAATTTCCTGCATCGCATGAGAACCTTTCTAAGATGACCAAAATGATCCAATCGGTTCTTTGAATATATGGTCAAGTCATCAAGATAAATTTGAATAATCTTACTGATCACATCATCAAAAGCTATCTGCGTATCTCTTTGGAAAGTGGCACCTGCATTAGATAAGCCAAAATGCATGCGTTCATAAACAAATGTGCCCCAACGTGTAATGAAAGTGGTTTTGTATTTCTCTGTCTCTTTTACCTTGATCTGATTATAACTAGAAAAACCTTCAAGTAAGGACATCATCTGTGACCCTGCAACTTGCTGCAAAATCATTTCCATATTAGGGAGAGGAAAATGGTTTTTTCTGCTCACTCTATTTAATGCGAAAAATCAACGCACAATTGGATCTGACCAATTGTTTTTTGAACGAGAACCAAATTGGAAACCCACTTAGAATACTTAACAGGTAAAATGATCCCAACCTTCAAGAGTTTTTCCAACTCCTTCCGAACATTCGCTTCAAGTGTGGGGTTAATGGGTCTTTGTTTTTGCCTAACTGGTTTTATGCCTTCCTTGGTAGGAATGGCATGTTGTATAAGAGTAGGATCAAAACCACGAATATCCTCATAGGACCAAGAAAAAACATCATGAAATTCACAAAGTAACTCAGTGAATTTCAACTTTTCTTCATCAGTACATTGGACACCTATCTTAACATTCTTTGGAGAACTGGGTGTCCCAATGTTCAAGGAAATGGTTTTACCCACTTTCCTTTTTGACTCTTCTTCTTTATGCTTTTTTTTGTTGCCTACATCACTCGATGAAAATGAACTTTATAGAGGAGTCAATCCCTTTAGAATTTTATTGTTTTCCATGGATATAATCTCCTTGGGCTTATATGGTTCATTTTGTATGAAGGCAAATATGCTTTCATCACCAGGGAAGACCTGCCAAGACTCTACATTGTCAGGGATATGAGGATGATATAAAGATTGAAAAGTACAATCAAGTCTTTGTGGCAGAAGTTGTCGAGTAGGAGAGGCTGCAAAAACAACTAACCTGTCAACCATTGAATTTAGTTCCCTTTTAACATGAGTGATGTTAAATGATAAGAAGTTCGAGATAAATGCCCAAACAGTTTGGGTGTAGCGTTTCATTAAATTGATGCTAGGAGAATATATTTTACGTATAAGGTTTACAACAAGTTCAGAGTCCCCAAAAACTGTAAGGTGACCACAACCTAAATTATAGGCATTTTAAATGCCTAGCAGTAATGCTTCAAATTCAGTGATGTTGTTTGTGCAGGCAAATTCTAACCTATAGGAAAAGTTGTGAATTTTAAATACATGTTAATACAAGATAATGCTAGCTCCATTTCCTTCATTGGAGCATGAACCATCAAAGTTCATATGTCACATCCCATCCTCCAGGTCAATTTGTTCCAGGGTAGTGTTATCTTCATCTGCAAAGATGGAATACACTCCTAGGTCTTCCTCGACATAATTTACATTAGGTTGTGGGATGCTTTCTACGTACAACGAAATTATTCCCTCCCTTAGGATTGTGATGTTATTCCCATTCCGAGGAATGGATAAGTGTGTCCCGTCGAGTGAAAGATATCCACCTGTCAAAGCTTGCTAGTCTCTTCCTAAGATGATTGAATAATTACTCACTGGCATGTCAATCACTTGAATATTAAGGGTTGTCCTTATTTCAGGATGCGCACACAGAACCAAAGTCACGTCTATGATTTCACCTATGGTCGATTGTTGTAAACTATTATAAGAGAGCATGCTTCTGACATGTTCATTTGTATAAGACAAGCCTAGCTCTTCCATAATAAATTTTGACATTACGCTTGGGCCCAAACCGCCGTCAATCAGACAACAATGGGCTATTTTGTCCATAATCTTTACAGAAATGAAAAAATGGAGGGTTTTTTACAGGGTTTCTAAAGTTATTTACGCCTACTTTATTTACACTAGAATACTCTTCTTTTACCTCTCTAGAGAGATTGGCTATGGTGGAATTTTTTCCTTCCATGAAATTTTTCAAATTCTTTTGTTGCTCAAGGACGACAACTATGTCTAGAAGTGTAGCATCGGCCTTGATATTAGCCAATTGGTTGAGAATGTTGTCTTTGGAAGAGGGAAGAGGGAAAGGAGTTCCTTGACTGTCAAGAGTCTTGATAGCTTGTTCAACAACAACTTGCGAAGATGAGCTTGGGATAGAAGAAGTACGAGGGGGGCCATATTTTCCTTTTGAAGCATAGGATTTATTCCTAGTGTTTATGATCATGACATCCTCTGGTTTTGCGAAATATAGGACATTGTTGAGGAAAAGATATGAATTTATCTTACTTAAGAATTTTTGAATCTTGATTGGCTAAGGCAAGATAGCCATGAATGTTACCCTATGTTTATAGCCTCAAAAAGTGTTTCCCAATCCACAATTATTAATTACAAGGGCTTAGGCTCATTTTTTAAAATAAAAGATTGTTGCAAAATATAACATTTTTATATAATTTTCTAAATATATCAGATTGCAAAAAGTAAATGTGGAGATCAAAAGCAAAAATACCAAGTCGCATATTAACACAGATGAGACAAAATAGCGATCGCTTTATTTCATTCCAAGAAATAAAAAAAATCATTCTCTTTACAAAAATCCCTGTGGGGGCATGGACCAAGGTCAAACTTAGATATCCCCAATGAAAACCATACAAAAGGATTCTGACAAGAAGTAAAAAATGACCTTTAAAATATGAATCAGCTTTCCACAGACTGCTGGCCACTTGACTCTGTACAATATAATTTACCAGTCATGAAATTTAATTCATAAACAGATAAGTCTACACAGACTATCAAAGATAGATCAAAACCTCTGAAACAAGCATCTGAATGATATGATTCAACTTTGAACCTTGCTGTCTATAATAGGACCCTACTTTCATAAAAGAGAATTAGGCTTTTAATGAATTGAAGAATGAATGAAAACTGAACTATCTCAATAAAACTCAAGAGAAAACCTTAGTATGCTTTCTCCTTCTATTCTCCTCTTGTTCTTCCTTCTCATTTGGCTTTTATGCATTCCAAATTAGTTGAAGTAGTTCAACTAACTCATTTAGTCAAGTTAACTAAAACTCAACTAACTTTTAGTTTAGGGGAAGAAATAATAATAATAATAATAATAATAATAAAGGGTCTATTATTAAATAATAACTAGTAGGTGGGACCCCTTGTGACTCCCTTTAATTTCTTAACAAAAATAGACATAATTAGACAATCAATCAAACACATCCATCCTTGCGGCTCCCATAATCATTTCCACAATTTGAAATTTAAATATCAGAGATATTTCAAATTTTCTACAAACATGTAAATATCCACAATATCCAAAAAATAGTTTGTTGTCCAAAACTTTCAGCAGTCCACTGTCCTCAATAAATCAGTAATAAAACATAATCAAAAACCGTATTTGCCACTTTGAGAGATAATTTTTCCTTTGTTGCTGCTATCCCTTTTTGACGTCCTTGAATTAGCCTTAGGTTGGGTAGAACCTTGAGGCTCGATCTCACTGTTGACATGGGAACAATCATCTCTCAAGTGCATACAGGATGATACTGACTTGGCTGAGTCACTTGAAGGAGAGGAGGGGGCAATAACAACTTTTTCTTTGTCATGCATATGGTGGGCCTCAGTTTTGAGTCTTTTTCTTGCGTGGGAGGACTGTATAGGTGAGGGTGCAGGGGAAATCTAAACATTTGGGTTAACAGGTGGAGGAGGAGGAGGTAAAGACAAATTTGGCCAGCCATGATGGTGGGAGACTGCTGGGTGAACAATCTCCTGCCATCCATCATTATCGGGAACTTCAGGTTGCAAAGATACATGAGGGGGCACAGGGATAACAAGAACATGTTGGGGCTTGAAGGGAGGACTCTCTGGCCTAGGCTGGACTATTCCTTGTCCAATCCAACTGAAAAATCCATCTTGAAAGAGTTGGTTTAACTCTTTAGGGTCAGCATCGAAATGTATTGAGAATCTGGGCCTTCTAGGCCCTCTGTTCCATTTTCCTTTGCCCCTATTATTTTGGCCATGACTTCCTCTGTTGAAGAAGCTCATTTTGTATGCAACAATTATTAGCAAATAGCTCTTAAACAGACCATACATGAAATTCTCTTAATATGAAAAAAAGTTTGGCTCATCAATCACATCAAACCTATGAAATCCAATCAATAAAATTTATTTAATAATTGTCAAATGAGTAGGGGGTAAAATAGGGTTCAGGGATAT
>ML830043.1:0-39992 GCA_009831015.1 Picea engelmannii | reverse complement strand
AAACCAATAGAATAAGCACAGTGATCCCAACCATTTATAACCAATTCTTATTCTTTAAAATCAAATAAGAATATGCACAATATTAACCACCATTTGACCATTATTCAAATATTGTTCGACATAATGAACTGGGCATTAAAACTCTTAATCAGGCCCCAATCCATTCACACACATGTGTCTTTCAAATATAATAGACATAAGTATTGATTTGAATAGCATTTAACAAATAACATGCAACTCTGAGTCCACGCTTCACCTAAATCAACATGTACAAACCTCTTCAAAAATTGCTAAACGAAGGAAAGAACCAAATCGTGCTCAATCGACCAAGCACACACAATGCTTAATTACCCTTGACTGGATTGAAATGAGATCAAGATCACATTTAAGGTTTAATCATAGCAAATGGAGATTAAGAATAGTTGGTTCGATCAGAGGACTAAATCCTCGAAAACACAGACAACTCATGCCTTTCATAATTTACCACTGACATATAACAAGTAACCATAATCTTGACTGTGAGGGTTACCAAATGACAGTCAGCCACCTCCAACAGAAAACGAACAAAAGTGAAACCTTAAACAACACAGTAAAATGAGTGTCCAAGCACAACCCGTGCCCAACCAAAACATGTATAATGCTTCCATTAAACTTCTGGGTGATGTTAAATTCAGATAGTGCACTACTTCCCAAGCAACAATGTTAATGAGGGCAACACTGTGATAGTTAACAGCTCGGGATTTTTCCAAGTCAAGGCAAGAAAAGCTTTAAACTTTCAACAATTCACCTTGCAATCATATTATCGAAACATATCAATCATAGAGACGAAAAGGAGTAGCAAATCTTAACACAGAGAGTGGTTGTAATACCCACGCGCAAAGCTTAGAGCTTGTCAAACATAACAATAAATTTCCATAGAGAACCAGACCCAAAAACCCAAGCCGATCGAGCATGTTTCACTGCCATTTTATCAATAAACTCATGCACAGTTTACACATATCAAGGAGAGTATAACAATTCCTTTTTTTTTTTAAATTCCAACAGTCCAGAATAATCACCAGAAGAAACCATAGTCACAACACCAATACACAGTTCAAATAACCCATAATAGCTTAAGAAAAACACAGACCTCAAGCAATTTTGAGCCAAAAATTGATTCAAAGGGCAGAGTAACCATCATGGATGGAAGAGTAAGGAACCCATACTTGGAAAAGCCTGTGCGAGGAAGAGAGTTAGACTGTATGCCTCCTTCACGACGAAAAAATGTGGAGCATCAATAACCACCAGAGCCAAAAGCCAAAATGCAAGTATGAATAGGGATGACGGGCTCAAGGGGTGTTTGAGTGACATGAAGTAAGTGCACGTCGCTTCCGTCTCCAACCTCATTCAATTCAACGTACGAGCCAACAAATTCACCATAACACTAAGCATTTAATCAACCACATAGCCATTGCCATATCCCATTTGCATAGTGCGCCACCTTTGGTAATGTCAAACCTTTTAAAAATAACTATATGCTATAACATTAACCCATGTGCATTCAACATATAACATTCAACAAGGCGCTTAACTATAGCAGCAAGGTTTGTTCACCCTTTTTTTTGTCACAATCATACATAGCATTAGAGCTTGTACATAGTCCTTTCTTTAAAAGAGCCCCAATATTATCCCTTTTATCATGATCATATTTAAACCAATTAATCCATGTTAAATCGCAATATCAAAACAAAACCGATAATGATCCTTTCATCCATAGGGCAGGCTTAATATAATTTGCGAGTGGTTATCAAAACTATTAGTGCCATGCATCAATCAACCAATCATCTTATGTCACCACAACATTTTAACCATAATTCGAAACATCAAACCATAGAAGACTGTGTTGGTACCATCACAACAACAAACAAAATATAAGCGCAACATATCCATCATAGCGCCACAAGTCTACAAGGGGGTCCCACCTACTAGTTTATTATTAATATAAATAATTAATAGAGCTTGGCAATCATTTGCGAGCATAGTATTAATCATTGCGTTTTTAAGCGTCAACAAACTAGCAGTCCACAGGGAAATCCGTTTCCAATAGATTAAGAACTCAGAATGTCTGGTTTCATAGACCAGGTGAAACTAAATCAATGAATTATACATCAGAATGATTATGCAATAGGGGAAGTGAGGCGGTTAAGGGAAAATATGATTTGGGGTTTTGGGAATAACTCATGGAAAGTGTTACATATGAGGGGCTTATTCATGTATGCATAATATTTGATTAATCATAGTGAAAGCGTTCTTTGCTTTAAGGAGAAAAATTTCTGGTGTGCTCTTTTTTGAATCTCGGGCGAAGGGAAGAAAAGGAAAGCATAAAATAGGGATGAAAAACCAATTATCTTATCTAACAACAGTACTGGGAGAAGATAGCAATTTCACTGACGTCTTCAAGGAGGGACATCATGACAGTCGTGTACCCTGATTGTTATTGATTAACAATACTTGCAGAATAACATTGTTGTGGCAAAACTGATCCAGAATTTTATTTCTGACAAAAAAATTTTCAATGAAAGAAATAAAACAACATAAATGAAACAATAGAAAGAAATAAAATAACAAAGCAAAATCAAAGCAATGAAACAAAACTATAATACAGAAGTAATTTCATACAACATTTATCTTTCAAGCTGGTTCCACATAGTGTTTCAAGTGGGAACCGTTGGTGCTATAGGAAAATAATCGCTCTTCCAAATCTTTTAGAATATAAGAATTTGTGCCCAACACAAAAGCGATATTAAAAGGACCCAGCCATAAATTTTGAAACTTTGAATGACTCCCTCTATCAACGTGAGCTGAATCCCACAACAAAACTTTCTCATTGACCTTAAATTTGACAGCTTTTGCGCTTTTATTGAAATATTTCTTTACAGTTTGTTGTCTTCTCTTTATGTTCTCCAAGGAAAATCTCCTTTGTTCCTCTAAAGCCAACAATGCATTTATTCTTTGAGGGATATTAGAAGAATTCAATTCTTCAATCTCTAGCATCAATTGTAGAGAAGAAAGTTCCAGCTCAGTAGACATAATGGCTTCTTGACCATAAACAAGATGAAAGGGGGTGCAACCTTTGCTCACCTTGGTAGTAATGCGATCTTCCCAAAGGGCGTAAGTGAGGAGGGTTTGCCATTGAAAAGGATTATCTTCAATGAGCCTCTTGATAATTCTAACCAGATTTTTGTTGGTAGACTTGTCTTGCCCATTTCTTTGAGGGTAATAAGTCGATGAGGTAAAATGTATAACTCCCAGTTTAGCTAGAAACTGAGTCAGGTTAGCATAAATAAAAGCGGGGCCGTTATCTGCAATAATTTCTAAAGGAAGGCCAAATCTGAAGAAAATATTAGTTTCAAGGAAAGAAATAACCTGCTCATCCTATGAATGTTTAAGTGGGAGAGCTTCAGTCCATTTCGTAAAATAATCTGTGGCTGTCAAGATAAAAACCTGCCCTACTGAAGATGGAGGATTAATAGGACCGATAAAGTCTAGACCCCATTTTGAAAAAGGAAAGTCAGGGATGACATGTTGTAAAGGCATGGAAGAAAGACGTTCTTTCCCACCAAACTTCTGGCACTTGTCACAAGATATTGAAAAGTTATAAGAATCTCAAAAAATTGAAGGCCAATAATACCCTTTTCTGATGATCGTAAACGCAATAGTTTTAGCAGAAAAGTGGCCATCCACATGAATAACAGAATATGAAAATCCATGGGTTTCTTGTAACAATTTTTGGCTTCCTCATTATTTACACAATGAAGTAATATACCATCGACAGATCTCCTAAACAAGAAGTCTCGTAAAATGACATATCTGTAAGATTAAAGACGAAGCCTTCTCCTTTGATGAGTATCTAAGTTATCTGGGCAACTCTAATTTTGCAAGTAATACACCAAATCTTTATACTAGGGATGTTCAACTACATGAAGGATTTGACGATCAATGTAAAATAGTGTTGACAAAGGGTTATCTTGTTCATCAATTTCTTCACTTACATCAGCATGTTGAGCGAAGTGAAGGGCTGAGTCACATCCCTTAATGGTTTTTGAAGTCATGATGGTTAAATCAAGCTCCTGGATCTTGGCAAGCCAATGTGCAAGCTTCCCTAAAAGATAAGCTTGTGAGAGAAAAAATGTGACAGCAGGTAAAGGGACTTTTACCAACGTGTGCTTAGCTAAGATAAAGTGGCGAAATTTATCCACAACTTTAACAAGAGCAAAAACATGTTTTTCAATACAAGAATATTTGAATTCATCATCTGATAATCTTTGACTCATGTAAGCTACTGGTTTTTCGTTACTCTGGTCATCACATTGTATGAGGATAACAACTTCCTCTGTGGCATTAGTATATATACTAAACTCTTTCTCAAAATCCGGCTTCGCCAAAACCGGTGTGGAATTGATTGCCTTCTTAATCCTTACGAAAGCATTCTCGATGTCATTAGTCCAAGAAAACGAGCGGTCTTGCTTGAGAAGATTGTGAATTGGTTTGACCATTACAACAAAATTAGGAACAAACCTACGAACAAAGTTGATAATGCCCATAAAGGCTTGAACCTCCTTTTTGGAAGTGGGGGTAGGAAGGTTTAGAATAGCAACAATCCTTTCGGGATCTATGCTTATTCTTGAATCAGAGATAATATGCCCAAGGATCTTGCCCTTAGTAACGCATAAAATAGACTTAGAAGGATTTGAAGAGATGCCAAATTTCCTGCATCGCATGAGAACCTTTCTAAGATGACCAAAATGATCCAATCGGTTCTTTGAATATATGGTCAAGTCATCAAGATAAATTTGAATAATCTTACTGATCACATCATCAAAAGCTATCTGCGTATCTCTTTGGAAAGTGGCACCTGCATTAGATAAGCCAAAATGCATGCGTTCATAAACAAATGTGCCCCAACGTGTAATGAAAGTGGTTTTGTATTTCTCTGTCTCTTTTACCTTGATCTGATTATAACTAGAAAAACCTTCAAGTAAGGACATCATCTGTGACCCTGCAACTTGCTGCAAAATCATTTCCATATTAGGGAGAGGAAAATGGTTTTTTCTGCTCACTCTATTTAATGCGAAAAATCAACGCACAATTGGATCTGACCAATTGTTTTTTGAACGAGAACCAAATTGGAAACCCACTTAGAATACTTAACAGGTAAAATGATCCCAACCTTCAAGAGTTTTTCCAACTCCTTCCGAACATTCGCTTCAAGTGTGGGGTTAATGGGTCTTTGTTTTTGCCTAACTGGTTTTATGCCTTCCTTGGTAGGAATGGCATGTTGTATAAGAGTAGGATCAAAACCACGAATATCCTCATAGGACCAAGAAAAAACATCATGAAATTCACAAAGTAACTCAGTGAATTTCAACTTTTCTTCATCAGTACATTGGACACCTATCTTAACATTCTTTGGAGAACTGGGTGTCCCAATGTTCAAGGAAATGGTTTTACCCACTTTCCTTTTTGACTCTTCTTCTTTATGCTTTTTTTTGTTGCCTACATCACTCGATGAAAATGAACTTTATAGAGGAGTCAATCCCTTTAGAATTTTATTGTTTTCCATGGATATAATCTCCTTGGGCTTATATGGTTCATTTTGTATGAAGGCAAATATGCTTTCATCACCAGGGAAGACCTGCCAAGACTCTACATTGTCAGGGATATGAGGATGATATAAAGATTGAAAAGTACAATCAAGTCTTTGTGGCAGAAGTTGTCGAGTAGGAGAGGCTGCAAAAACAACTAACCTGTCAACCATTGAATTTAGTTCCCTTTTAACATGAGTGATGTTAAATGATAAGAAGTTCGAGATAAATGCCCAAACAGTTTGGGTGTAGCGTTTCATTAAATTGATGCTAGGAGAATATATTTTACGTATAAGGTTTACAACAAGTTCAGAGTCCCCAAAAACTGTAAGGTGACCACAACCTAAATTATAGGCATTTTAAATGCCTAGCAGTAATGCTTCAAATTCAGTGATGTTGTTTGTGCAGGCAAATTCTAACCTATAGGAAAAGTTGTGAATTTTAAATACATGTTAATACAAGATAATGCTAGCTCCATTTCCTTCATTGGAGCATGAACCATCAAAGTTCATATGTCACATCCCATCCTCCAGGTCAATTTGTTCCAGGGTAGTGTTATCTTCATCTGCAAAGATGGAATACACTCCTAGGTCTTCCTCGACATAATTTACATTAGGTTGTGGGATGCTTTCTACGTACAACGAAATTATTCCCTCCCTTAGGATTGTGATGTTATTCCCATTCCGAGGAATGGATAAGTGTGTCCCGTCGAGTGAAAGATATCCACCTGTCAAAGCTTGCTAGTCTCTTCCTAAGATGATTGAATAATTACTCACTGGCATGTCAATCACTTGAATATTAAGGGTTGTCCTTATTTCAGGATGCGCACACAGAACCAAAGTCACGTCTATGATTTCACCTATGGTCGATTGTTGTAAACTATTATAAGAGAGCATGCTTCTGACATGTTCATTTGTATAAGACAAGCCTAGCTCTTCCATAATAAATTTTGACATTACGCTTGGGCCCAAACCGCCGTCAATCAGACAACAATGGGCTATTTTGTCCATAATCTTTACAGAAATGAAAAAATGGAGGGTTTTTTACAGGGTTTCTAAAGTTATTTACGCCTACTTTATTTACACTAGAATACTCTTCTTTTACCTCTCTAGAGAGATTGGCTATGGTGGAATTTTTTCCTTCCATGAAATTTTTCAAATTCTTTTGTTGCTCAAGGACGACAACTATGTCTAGAAGTGTAGCATCGGCCTTGATATTAGCCAATTGGTTGAGAATGTTGTCTTTGGAAGAGGGAAGAGGGAAAGGAGTTCCTTGACTGTCAAGAGTCTTGATAGCTTGTTCAACAACAACTTGCGAAGATGAGCTTGGGATAGAAGAAGTACGAGGGGGGCCATATTTTCCTTTTGAAGCATAGGATTTATTCCTAGTGTTTATGATCATGACATCCTCTGGTTTTGCGAAATATAGGACATTGTTGAGGAAAAGATATGAATTTATCTTACTTAAGAATTTTTGAATCTTGATTGGCTAAGGCAAGATAGCCATGAATGTTACCCTATGTTTATAGCCTCAAAAAGTGTTTCCCAATCCACAATTATTAATTACAAGGGCTTAGGCTCATTTTTTAAAATAAAAGATTGTTGCAAAATATAACATTTTTATATAATTTTCTAAATATATCAGATTGCAAAAAGTAAATGTGGAGATCAAAAGCAAAAATACCAAGTCGCATATTAACACAGATGAGACAAAATAGCGATCGCTTTATTTCATTCCAAGAAATAAAAAAAATCATTCTCTTTACAAAAATCCCTGTGGGGGCATGGACCAAGGTCAAACTTAGATATCCCCAATGAAAACCATACAAAAGGATTCTGACAAGAAGTAAAAAATGACCTTTAAAATATGAATCAGCTTTCCACAGACTGCTGGCCACTTGACTCTGTACAATATAATTTACCAGTCATGAAATTTAATTCATAAACAGATAAGTCTACACAGACTATCAAAGATAGATCAAAACCTCTGAAACAAGCATCTGAATGATATGATTCAACTTTGAACCTTGCTGTCTATAATAGGACCCTACTTTCATAAAAGAGAATTAGGCTTTTAATGAATTGAAGAATGAATGAAAACTGAACTATCTCAATAAAACTCAAGAGAAAACCTTAGTATGCTTTCTCCTTCTATTCTCCTCTTGTTCTTCCTTCTCATTTGGCTTTTATGCATTCCAAATTAGTTGAAGTAGTTCAACTAACTCATTTAGTCAAGTTAACTAAAACTCAACTAACTTTTAGTTTAGGGGAAGAAATAATAATAATAATAATAATAATAATAAAGGGTCTATTATTAAATAATAACTAGTAGGTGGGACCCCTTGTGACTCCCTTTAATTTCTTAACAAAAATAGACATAATTAGACAATCAATCAAACACATCCATCCTTGCGGCTCCCATAATCATTTCCACAATTTGAAATTTAAATATCAGAGATATTTCAAATTTTCTACAAACATGTAAATATCCACAATATCCAAAAAATAGTTTGTTGTCCAAAACTTTCAGCAGTCCACTGTCCTCAATAAATCAGTAATAAAACATAATCAAAAACCGTATTTGCCACTTTGAGAGATAATTTTTCCTTTGTTGCTGCTATCCCTTTTTGACGTCCTTGAATTAGCCTTAGGTTGGGTAGAACCTTGAGGCTCGATCTCACTGTTGACATGGGAACAATCATCTCTCAAGTGCATACAGGATGATACTGACTTGGCTGAGTCACTTGAAGGAGAGGAGGGGGCAATAACAACTTTTTCTTTGTCATGCATATGGTGGGCCTCAGTTTTGAGTCTTTTTCTTGCGTGGGAGGACTGTATAGGTGAGGGTGCAGGGGAAATCTAAACATTTGGGTTAACAGGTGGAGGAGGAGGAGGTAAAGACAAATTTGGCCAGCCATGATGGTGGGAGACTGCTGGGTGAACAATCTCCTGCCATCCATCATTATCGGGAACTTCAGGTTGCAAAGATACATGAGGGGGCACAGGGATAACAAGAACATGTTGGGGCTTGAAGGGAGGACTCTCTGGCCTAGGCTGGACTATTCCTTGTCCAATCCAACTGAAAAATCCATCTTGAAAGAGTTGGTTTAACTCTTTAGGGTCAGCATCGAAATGTATTGAGAATCTGGGCCTTCTAGGCCCTCTGTTCCATTTTCCTTTGCCCCTATTATTTTGGCCATGACTTCCTCTGTTGAAGAAGCTCATTTTGTATGCAACAATTATTAGCAAATAGCTCTTAAACAGACCATACATGAAATTCTCTTAATATGAAAAAAAGTTTGGCTCATCAATCACATCAAACCTATGAAATCCAATCAATAAAATTTATTTAATAATTGTCAAATGAGTAGGGGGTAAAATAGGGTTCAGGGATATTTGAGGGGATTGTATTGAGCGAAAAAGTGATATCATGACCAGGAGTAAGAACACGATTACTGCTCGACAATTCATTAAACAACTGACTGTGCAACAATACCAAAACATATCAACTACCATCTATCTCAGTGTCTTTTTTTATCGTCGTCATATAGAGTTTTAATTTAATTTTAGTGAACAAGGCTTGCAAAATGAATTTGGGATCATTAGGGGATTTATGATGAGCGAAAAAGTGAGAAAATGAGAGGGAATTAGATGGATATTGTTAATAAAATAAATTAAATCAATCAACTATCATAACTCTATTTCAAATTAATCCAAAAACATTCACTTCCAAGACCAAAACATTCACTGTTCCTCAATTTCATACAAACTACTTGCTGTCTCAATAAAATAATTTAATTTCCCAGTAATCTTCAATTTATAACAGTCTGTGTATTATGACTCGTACAACATTTCCAATTCAGCAGTAACAATGTAACCATTCGACCCACAATACTGCATGTGCTAATGCTGATTTCTTCTTTTGAAAATAAAAAAAACATGCACAACGATCCCTGTTATCCATGCCCAACATTCATATTTGGTAATGAAACAATAATACACCCAAGATAAACAATCAACAATCACTGATCTAACGAACATCATGCCCGATTTAAATATACACATGTTCCTTTTTTTTAAACAATGGACAAACTTAAGAGCATGCACGATGAACCAATCATATACACAGGTCTCTATCATATAATTGACACAATCTTGAATCAACAACAACAATCAACCCGAAAAACATAACCCCGAGCGTGATCTCTGTGTGAATTAATATGTATAGATTTCTTTTAAAACAATCATAGTCTGCACGATGATTCCCATAATATGTATGAAGAGAACATAACTAAATTGACACATAGGAATCTTTGTTAAACTTTGAGAGAACCATGATTGGGATTGGTAAAACAATCATTCACACATGTGTCTTCTTATCTTTAAATGCAATCACAACCATGCTGGGATTAAGCATAGTCATAGAGACGATAATTGATTAGAAGGATAGCTCTCTGTTGTAGGTAACCCTACTTCTCTTTCTGTTCAAACAAATTCATCACAGAGAGGACACACAAATATTTGACCAAGAGGAGGGAGCCCGTGCCTTTAAAATTTCCACAATTCATTAAACTGATAACCCAGAACTTGACAAACCCCAGAAGGTGCCCAAGGAAGGTAGAGGCAAGTCAAAGACCAAATCGGGCTCTTTAGAAATTAAATGCAGAGAGGCAATGAAAGCCTGCTTGCCTTTAAAAAACACAGAGAGCTCATGGTATTTCACATCCTCATATCCATTTACCACCGACTAACAACCACATGCCACAAATAAAATCTTGAAAAGAAAAAGCAGAGAGCCATGCTCTTTTATAAAAAACACAATACTTTAACTTATAACTCCAACTCTTGACATAACCCTATGAAAATGCTCGAGTGGAAATAAGGCAATTCAAGTTCAATAACCCAGGGACCTACATATGCCTCTAACACTTTTGCAGAGAGGAAACAAGGGTTACTTTAAACGATGATGGGTACTCAAAATCAAAGAGAGACCAGGTCTCTTTCCAACACCCAGGACGTCGAACCAGTTTTGACAGCATCTGACAGTGAGGCCATATATAACATTCGTCATTATAGCAGAGATGAGAGGAGTGGGTGTGAAAACTCTTCGTGAAAAGAATGTCAGGACGCAACTCATATCCACTTAATACATACACATGCCTGTATTAAACATTCGAGGCCAACCAAGATGGACTGTGAAAATATTTTAGTGAAATGACAGTTACGAACGAGTCATCAAACAATAGCTCGTGGCTTAGACAAAAGAACCACACCACTGTCGATTGATGCATTGCAACTTGGATAAAGAATCATAATGACGATTGAGAGGGAAAAAGAGTTGACAATAACCGATACATAGAATGGTGGTTAAAACCCCTCAACCATAAAAACAGAGTTCGTTGCACCACCATTATCATTATTTCACAGATAACCAACATAAAAAACCAATCTGACCGAGTAAATAACCAATGCGCACCCATTACTTCGCTTACAAATGCCAACATTTTGCAGTAATCACAGAGAACCCAGAACACAATATTTACACACAGTCAAAATCTCAAGAAAACATAGAACCCATGCAATCCTAAGCCACCATTTGATTCATAATACAGAGAATCCATCATGGATGGAAAGCTAAGAGCCATACCTGTGAGAAAATCGCTTCAATGACTAACTGGTCGAGTTTTCCCCTTCAAATCCTGAAAACGTGGAGCTTCCACAACCAACAGAGCAACAATGCAACTATGCTAGGGTGACGGGCTCAAGGGAGGTTTGGAGCGACGTGCAGTAAATACACATCACTTCCTCACCTAGCCTTATTCAATTCCATGTATGAGCCAACCCACTAACATAACATCAACCGTTAACATCAAACCATATCCAATCCCAAAATTCATTGCCATATCCTTTCTATAAATCCGATACCATATCAATTGCATAGTGCGCCACCCGAGATATATCATATCTATACGTTAACCTCTTGCCATAACTTCAACGATAATCACATATTAACATTACCATATGTGCCTCCATATATACTTTTTAACAAAGCGCATAGTATAACAACTAGGTCCAACACTTGTATCCATTCATACATTCATTTTATGTGTAGTCTTTTACCATGGCCTTAGGATTAATACATAGTTCCTTTCTTTTGTTTTGAGCTAGCTCCCATTTTATTATCCTTTGCATAAATCATATATGGATTAGTAACCAATGTCATAACATAACATAGCATAGCACTTGTAACAATATAATTCTCATAACCATAGAACTGCCCTGTATCGCAAGTAACATCAACAACATTTAGCCACAATGGATCAACCACCCATTTATCATATCAAATTAGACCAAGACTGCATCATCAAAAGTATAGGACTGTGTAGGCAACCTCATAACAACAACAACATATGAGGGTGACATGTCTATTTTTTTTGCCTCTAGTCTACAAGGGGGTCCCACCTACTAGTATTATATTATTATCATAATTAAATAATAGCGCTTTAGCAATCCTTTGCGGGCGGAATTCATTGTTGTGATTTTAATCATCAACAAACTGGCGACTCCACAAGGAAATCTGTTTCCAACAGATTAAGAACTCAGAACTCAGAATGTCTAGTTTTGTAGACCATGTAACATCAGATCAAGAATATATACATCATAATGATTATGCAACAGGGGGAAGTGAGCAGATTTAAGGGAAAAATAACTGGGAATTTGGGAATAACTCATGGAAGGTGTTAAGTATCAGGGGGTTTATCCCTGTAAGCATAATCTTTCGATTAATCATAGTAAAGTGTTCTTGGCTTCAAGGAGAAAATTTTTCTGATATTCTCTTTTGAATCTTGAAGCGGATGAAAGAACATGAAAACAAAAGAGGGATAAAACCAACTATCTTATAAAACAACAGTTGAAGCAGATAACAATTTCAATAATGCTTTCAAGGGGAACATCATGACAATTGTGTAACCTGATTGTTATTGATTAACAATACTTTGCATAATAACATCGCTGTGAAAAAACTGATCCAACATTTTATTTTGACAAGAAATGAAGTCAAGAGAAACAAAATATCAAGAAATGACATAGCAGAAATGAAAATGCTGAATTGAAATAAGCAGAAATGAAATAACAGAAATGTAAAATCGAAGCAAGTAAAACAAACTATAATAAAAAAAACATTCCCTACAACGTAAAAAATTTTAAGTTGGTTCCACGTAGTGGTTTAAGTGGGAAACGTTAGTGCTATAGGAAAACAATCGCTCTTGTAAGTCCTTTAGGATGTAAGAATTTGCGCATAGGACAAAAACAATCTTAAAAGGACCCAACCATAATTTTTGGAACTTTGAATGCCTTCCTCTATCAACATGAGTTGAATCCCACAACAGTACCTTCTCATTAAACTTAAATTTGACAACCTTGACACTTTTGTTGAAATATCTTTGAACAGTCTGCTATCTTTTCTTTATATTATCCAAGGCAAATGTCCTTTGCTCCTCTAGAGCCAAAAGTGCATTCACTCTTTGAGAAACATCAGAAGAATTTAATTCTTCGACCTGTAGCATTAACCTTAGGGAGGAAAGTTCCATCTCGGTAGGAAGAATGGCTTCTTGACCATAAACAAGTTGGAAAGGAGTGCAACCAGTGCTCACCTTGGTGGTAGTGCGATCTGCCCAAAGGGCATAAGTGAGGAGAGTGTGCCATTGATGAGGCTTATCTTCAATGAGCCTCTTGATAACTCTTACCAGATTCTTGTTTGTAGACTCGGCCTGCCTGTTACCTTGGGGATAACAAGCCGATGAGGTAAAATCTTTAACCCCCAATTTAGCTAAAAACTGGGTCAGCTTAGCAGAAATAAAGGCGGGACCATTGTCTGTAATAATTTCCAAAGGAAGACCAAATCTGTAAAAAATATTAGTTTCAAGAAAAGAAATCACCTGCTCATCCTACAAATGCTTAAGTGGGACAACTTTAGTCCATTTCATAAAATAGTCTGTGGTTGTCAAGATAAAAACTTGCCCTGCTGAAGATGGAGGATTAATAGGACCAATAAAGTCCAAACTCCATTTTGAAAAAGCAAAATCAGGGAGGATAGGTTGTAAAGGCATAGAAGAAGGACGTTCTTTCCCAGCAAACTTTTGGCACTTGTCACAAGATCTTGAAAATTTATAAGAATCACGAAAGATTGAAGGCCAATAGTACCCTTTTCTGATAATATTAAAAGCAATGGTTTTAGCAGAAAAGTGACCTCTTACATGAATCACATAATTTGAAGATCCATGAGTCTCTTGCAACAATTTATGTGCTTCCTCATTGTTCACACAACGAAGTAACATACCATCGACGTATCTTCTAAACAAGAAGTCTCCTATAATGACATATCTAGCAGATTCGAGGCAAAGCCTTCTTCTTTGATGAGTGTCTAAGTTATCTAGACATCTTTGATTTTGCAAGTAATAACCAGATATTTATACCAAAGATGTCTAGACACAAGAAGGATTTGATTGTCAATGTAAAACAATGCTGATAGAGAGCTATCTTGTTCATCAATTTCTTCACTCATTTCAACATGCTGAGCTAAGTGAAGGGATAAGTCACGTCCCTTGACAGTTTTAGAAGTCATGATGGTTAGATCATGCTCCTGAATCTTGGCAAGCTAATGTGCAAGCTTCCCTGAAAGATAAGTCTATGAGAGTAAAAACTTGACAGCAGGTAAAGGGACTTTTACCAGCGTATGCTTACCTAAGATGAAGTGGCGAAATTTTTCAATAGCTTTCACAAGAGCGAAAGCATGCTTTTCAATAAAATAATATTTAAACTCATCATCTGACAAGCTTTGACTCATGTAAGCCATTGGTTTTTCATTACCTTGGTCATCACATTGCAGGAGGATATCAGAAACTGCTTCCTCTGTGGCATTAGTATATATCATAAATTCCTTCTCAAAATCTGGCTTCACCAAAACCGGTGTGGAACTGATTTCCTTCTTGATCCCTACAAAAGAATTTTCGACATCATCTGTCCAAGAAAATGAGCGATCTTGCTTAAGAAGATTGTGAATTGGCTTGACCATTACAACAAAATCATGAACCTACGGACAAAGTTAATAACACCTATAAAGGCTTGAACCTCCTTCTTTGAAGAAGGAGCAGGAAGATTTAGGATAACAACAATCCTTTCGGGATATATGCTTATTCCTGAATCAGAGACAATGTGTCCAAGGATCTTTCCCTTGGTAACATCGAAAATAGACTTAGAAAGATTTAAAGAAACGCCAAATTTCCTACATCGCATGAGAATCTTTCTAAGATGACTGAAATGATATGATCGGTTTTTAGAATATACAGTTAAGTCATCAGGATAAATCTGAATAATTTTACTGATCAAATCCTCAAAAGATATTTGCATAGCTCTTTGAAAAGTGGCACCTGCATTAGATAATCCAAAAGGCATACGTTCATAAGCAAAAGTTTCCCAATGAGTAATAAAAGTGGTTTTATATTTATCTGTCCTTTTCACCTTGATTTGTTTGTAACCAGAAAAACCATCAAGTAAGGACATCATCTGTGACCCTGCAACTTGTTGCAAAATCATTTCCATATTAGGGAGAGGAAAATGGTCTTTAACACTGGCCCTATTCAATGTGCCAAAATCAACACATAATCTAATCTGACCTTTTACTTTCTGAACGGGAACCAAATTAGAAACCCACTAAGAATACTTAACAGAGAAAATAAACTGAGCCTTCAAGAGTTTTTCCAACTCCTTCTGAATAGTTGCTTCCAGTGCAGGGTTAATGGGTCTTTGTTTTTGCTTAACTGGTTTTATGCCTTCCTTGATAGGAATGTCACGTTGTATAATAGTAGGATCAAAACCACGAAGATCCTCATAAGACCAAGAAAAAACATCTTGAAATTCACCAAGCAACTTAGTGAACTTCAATTTTTCTTCATCAGAAGATTGGGCACCTATTTTAACATTCTTTGGACACTCGGGTGTTCCAATGTTCAAGGAAATGGTTTCACCCACTTTCCTTTTTGAATCCTCTTCTTTATGTTTTTCTTTGTTGCCCACATCACTCGATTAAAATGAAGTTTCTAGAGGAGTCAAGCCTTAGGAATTTTGTTATCTTGCATTGATATAATTTCCTTAGTCTTATAAGGTTCATTTTGAATGAAAGCACATATGCTTTCATCACTAGGGAATACCTGCCATGACTCTACATTGTCAGGGATATGCAGATGATACAAAGATTGAAAGATGCAATCAGGTCTTTGTGGCAGAAGTTGACGAGTAGGAGAGGCTGCAAAAACATCTAACCTGTTAGCCATTGAATTCAATTCCCTTTTAACATGAGTGATGTTGAAAGATATAAAGTTTGAGATAACTTCCCAAACAGTTTGGGTGTAGCGTTTCATTAACTTGTTGCTAGGAGAATATATCTTACGTACAAGGTTTACAACAAGTTCAGAATCCCCAAAAACTGTAAGGTGACCACAACCTAGATTATAGGCATTTTTAATGCCTAGCAGTAATGCTTCAAATTCAATGGCATTGTTTGTGCAAGCAAACTCTAACCTATAGGAAAAGTTATGAATTTTACCCATAGGAGAGTACAATATAATACAAGCTCTGTTTCCTTCATTAGAGCATGAACCATCAAAGTGCATATGCCACATCCCATCCTCTATGTCGNCATTGTTTGTGCAAGCAAACTCTAACCTATAGGAAAAGTTATGAATTTTACCCATAGGAGAGTACAATATAATACAAGCTCTGTTTCCTTCATTAGAGCATGAACCATCAAAGTGCATATGCCACATCCCATCCTCTATGTCGATTTGTTCCAAGGCAGTGTTGTCCTCATCTGCGAAGATGGAATACACTCCTAGGTCCTCCTCGATATAATTCACATTAGGCTGTGGGATGCTTTCTATGTAAGGTGAAATTCTCCCCTCCCTTAGGACTATGGTGTTTTTACCATTCTGAGGAATGGATAAGTGTGTCTCATCAAGTGAGAGGTATCTACTCGTCAAAGCTTGCCAATCTCTTCCTAAGATGATTGGGTAATTACTTACTGGTATATCAATTGCTCGAATATTAAGGGTTGTCCTTATTTCAGGAGGCGCGCACAAAACCAAGGTCACGTCCTTGATTTCACCTATGGTCGTTTGTTGTAAACTATTATAAGAGAGCATGCTTCTGGCATTTTCATTTGTACAAGACAAGTCTAACTCTTCCATAATAATCTTCGACATTACACTTGGGCCCGAACCGTCGTCAATGAGACAACAATTGGCAATTTTGTCCATAATCTTTACAGAAATAAAAAAATGTTTTTTTTTTTACAGGGTGCTTAAAGTTATGTACACCTACCTTATTTACTGTTGAATCCTCTTCATGTACCTCTTCAGAGCGGTTGGCTACAATGGAATCTTTTCCTTCCATAAAATTTTTAGATGCTTTTGTTGCGCAGGGACGACAACCATGTCCAGGAGGGTAGCATCAACTTTAATATTAGCTAATTGATTGAGAATGTTGTATTTGGAAGAGGGAAGAGGGGAGGTAGTTCCTTGACTGTCAGGAGATTTAGAAACCTGAACAATAGTAGCCGGTGAAGATGAGCTTGGGCTCGAAGAAGTGCGAGGAGGATCATATTTACCTTTTGGAGCATAGGATTTATTCCTAGTATTTATGATCATAACATCATCTGGATCTGCAAAGTCTAGGACAACAATAGTAGTTTTAGGTCTTTTACCAAATATTTTATCTCTGACACTCTTCTTTACCTCACACGTACTTTCCACATGGTGTTCCTCACAAAAGTTACACCAACTACGAGGCATGATGGCTTTAGGTTGAAAGTTATTTTCATTAAGATTCTTAAAAGGTGGTGAAGAAGAAGATGAAGCCCCAAGGATAACAGAGGGGATATTTCCTTTCCGCTCATAAGCTATCATTCGATTATTCATGTCTTGTACAAGCTGTAAGAGGGCGGACATATCCGTATGTTTAACTGAGTCTCCCTTAGGAAGACCTGTTCTCTCGAGCTGTTCTTCATACTCTAAACAAGTGTGCATAGCAGAACCAAGGTTATCAATGGCCTTTTCTTCAAGCCTATGATGGTAGGGGGAAGATGGAGCTTTATAATAATTCATGAAAGCGGCTTGGTTCTAAGGGAGAATAAATTTGGGAATTTGGTTATATAATTTGGTGAAACACAAGTTGAAAGACTTGATAGTTTCACCGTCCTTATAAGCAATGTTATTGTATTCCTGCAACCGCTCGGCTAGGCTTTTGGACTGCCCATAGGTAGACTTGAACCAATAGACTAACTCCTCCCAAGTAGAAATAATCTTAGGATGGAGGTCAAAGCAATTGGCCACAACCTTCCCTTCAAGGGAATTAACAAATAAGCGCATACAAGTGTCATTATCATTGGCTCCTATGTTGTGATAGGCATTAGAAAATGCCACCAAGTGTTCATTCATAATGACTGTGTTATTCCCTAAAAACCTAGGGAGATTCTCTTTGAATTTAGGAAGTGGACAAGTAGCAGGTGCTAGGTTAAGTGAGGAGGAAACATGCCACAGAGTAGTTGTAGCATATTCTTAAAACTGAAAAAGCCCATACTTTTTAATGACTTTGGCGGGGTTTGTGGTATATTTGATAGGGACTTGATGACTATAAAAGCTACCAATCACTGACGAGGCTGAAGGTTGAGATGAATAAGCACCTCAAGTGCCACTAGAGCCACCACTAGATTCCATCTTGTGAATGATAGTTAAGGGAGAGAAAGACGAACTGACTGAATCAAACAAAGTTCTCCTTAGAGTACTTTGTTGGACTGACAAAACACTGTTTCTTCTTCCTATTTCAACAATATGATTAATTTCAGGTGATAAACCTCTTCTTATCCTAGAGATCCAAGGGTTTAAGGACATGAAAAGAAGACCAAAACTGTAGGAAAAAGAAAACTATAGCTGATTCCTAGGCTATCTTTGCCTAGCTTCCCAACATTCTTGGACACTTATGTCTTGTTCAATTGCTTCCCATGAGGGTTCAAGCTCAACTTGGGTATTAGCGGTCTCTAAGATGGTATTAAACAAGGTTAAAGCAATGTTGGTCTCATCTTTAAGACCGGGTTCAATAATGGGATGCCTTTCAATAGGTACAGTCATGAAGAAAAGAAACAGTCAAAGAATCAATATCAGAAATATAAATATATTCAATGAAAATCAAGCATATAATCAACCCGAGAGATATTGAAGATCTCCCTAGTATCGTTGCCAAAAAAATGTTGAGGAAAATATATGAATTTATCTTACTCAAGCATTTTTGAATCTTGCTTGGCTAAGGCAAGATAGCTGAGAATGTTACCCTATGTTTATAGCCTCAAAAAACATTTCCCAATCCACAAGTATTAATTACAAGGGCTTAGGCTGATTTTTTAAAATAAAAAATTGTTGCAAAATATAACATTTTTATATAATTTTCTGAATATATTAGATTGCAAAAAGTAAATGTTGAGAGCAAAATAAAAAATACCAAGTCACATATTAACATAGATGAGACATAATAACAATTGCTTTATTTCATTCCAAGAAATCAAATGAATCATTCTATTTACAAAAATCCCTATGGGGGCATGGACCAAGGTCAAACTTAGATATCCTCGATGAAAACCATACAAAAAGGACTCTGACAAGGAGTAAAAATTGAACTTTAAAATCTGGATCAGCTTGCCACACACTGTTGCCCACTTGACTATGCACAATATCCTTTATCAGTCATGAAATTTAATTCATAAACATACAAGTCTACACAGACTATCAAAGATAGATCAACACCTCTGAGACAAGCGTCTAAATGATATGATTCAGCTTTGAACCTCACTGTCTACAATAGGACCCTACTGTCATAAAAGAGAATTAGGCTTTTTAATGAATTGAAGAATGAATGAAAACTGAACTATCTCAATAAAACTCAAGAACAAACCTTAGTTGGCTTTCTCCTTCTATTCTCCTCTTGTTCTTCCTTCTCATTTGGCTTTTATGCATTCCAAATTAGTTGAAGTAGTTGAACTAACTCATTTAGTCAAGTTAACTAAAACTCAACTAACTTTTAGTTTAGGGGAAGAATTAATAATAATAATAATAAAGGGTCTATTATTAAATAATAACTATTAGGTGGGACCCCTTGTGACTCCCTTTAATTTCTTAACAAAAATAAACATAATTAGACAATCAATCAAACACATCCCTCCTTGTGGCTCCCATAATCATTTCCACAATTTGAAATTTAAATATCAAAGATATTTCAAATTATATAAAAACTTGTAAATATCCACAATATCCACAATATAGTTTGTTGTCCAAAACGTTCAGCAATCCATTGTCCTCAATAAATCAATAATAAAACATAATAAAAAACTGTATTTGCCACTTTGAGAGGTAATTTTTCCTTTGTTGCTACTATCCTCTTTTGACTTCCCTGAATTAGCCTTAGGTTGGGTAGAACCTTGAGGTTTTATCTAATTGATGATATGGGAAGAGTCATCTCTCAAGTGCATATGGGATGATACTGACTTGGCTAAGTCACTTGAAGGAGAGGAGGGGGCAACAACAACTTTTTCTTTGTCATGCATATGGTGGGCCTCGGTTTTGAGTCTTTTTCTTGCATGGGAGGACTGTACAGGTGAGTGTGCAGGGGAAATATAAACATTTGGGTGAACAGGTGGAGGAGGAGGAGGAGGAGGTAAAGACAAATTTGGCGAGCCATGATGGTGGGAGACTATTGGGTGAACAATCTCCTTCCATCCATCATTATCGAGAACTTCAGGTTGCAAAGATGCATGAGGGGGCACAGGGATACCAGGAACATGTTGGGGCTAGAAGGGAGGCCTCTCTGGCCTAGGCTGGACTATCCCTTGTCCAATCCAATTGAAAAATCCAGCTTGAAAGAGCTGGTTTAACTCTTGAGGATCGTCATTGAAATGTATTGAGAATCTGGGCCTTCTAGGCCCTATGTTCTAGTTTCCTCTGCCCCTATTATTTCGGCCATGATTTCCTTTGCTGTAGAATCTCATCCTGTATGAAAAAATTATTAACAACTAGCTGTTAAACAGACCATATATGAAATTCTCTTAATATTAAACAAAGTTTGTCTCAACAATCAGATCAGACCCATGCAATCCAATCCATAAAATTTATTTAATAATTGTCAAATGAGCAAGGGGTGAAATAGGGTTCAGAGATATCTGACGGGATTGTATTGAGCGAAAAAAGTGATATCATGACCGGGAGTAAGAACACGATTACCGATCGACAATTCATTAAACAACTGACTGTGCAACAATACCAAAACATATCAGCTGCCATCTATCTCTATGTCATTTTTTATCGCTGTCATACAGAGTTTTAATTTAATTTTATTGAACAGGGCGTGCAAAATGAATTTGGGATAGGGAGGGGATTTATAATGAGCGAAAAAGTGAGAAAATAAGAGGGAATTAGATGGATAATGTTCATAAAATAAAATAAATCAATCAACTATCATAACTCTGTTTCAAATTAATCCAAAAACATCCACTTCCAAGACCAAAACATTATTTGTTCCTCGATTTCATACAAACTGCTTGTTGTCTCAATAAAATAATTTAATTTCCCAGAAATCTTCAATTTATAATAGTCTGTGTATTATGACTTGTACAACATTTCCAGTTCAACAGTAACAATGTAACCATTCGAACCACAATATTGCATGTGTTAACGCTGATTTCTTTTTTTTAAAATAAACAAAACATGCACAATGATCCCTGTTATCCATGCCCAACATTCATCTTTGGTAATGAAACAATAATACACCCAAGATAAACAATCAACAGTCACTGATCTAACAAACATCAGGCCCGATTTAAATATACACAGGTTCCTTTTTTTTTAACAATGGACATAACTAAGAGCATGCACGATGAACCAATCATATACATAGGTCTCTATCATATAATTGACACAATCTTGAATAGACAACAACAATCAACCCCAAAAACATAACCCCGAGCTTGATCTCTGTGTGAATTAATATGTATAGATTTCTTTTAAAACAATCATAGTCTGCACGGTGATTCCCATAAGATGTATGAAGAGAACAAAAATAAATTGACACACAAGAATCTCTGTTAAACTTTGACAGAACCATGATCAAGATTGGTGAAACAATCATTCACATAGGCGTCTTCTTATCTTTAAATGCAATCACGGTCATGCTGGGATTAAACACAGTAAGAGAGACCATAATTGATTAGAATGACAACTCTCGACTGTATGTAACCCTACTTCTCTTTCTGTTCAAACGAATTCATCACAGAGAGGACACACAAAGATTTGACCAAGAGGAGGGAGCCCGAGCCTTTAAAATTTCCACAATTCATTAAACTGATAACCCAGAACTTGAAAAACCCCATAAGGTGCCCGAGGAAGGTAGAGGCAAGTCAGATTCCAAGTTGGGCTCTTTAGAAATTAAATGCAGAGAGGCAACGAAATCCTGCTTGACTTTAAAAAACACAGAGAGCTCATGGTCTTTCCCATCCTCATATCCATTTACCATCGATTAACAACCACAGGCCACAAATAAAATCTTGAAAAAGAAAAAGCAGAGAGCCATGCTCTTTTATAAAAAACACAATCCTTCAACTTATAACGCCAAGCTCTTGACAAAACCCTATGAAAATGATCGAGTGGAAACAAGGCAATTCGAGTTCAATAACCCAGGGACCTACAGATGCCTCTAACACTTTTTCATAGAGGAAACAAGGGTTACTTTAAATGATGATGGGTACTCAAAATCACAGAGAGATGAGGTCTCTTTCCAACACCCATGAGGTCAAACCACTTTTGACAACAACTGACAGTGAGGCCATATATAATAGTCATCATTATAGAAGAGATGAGAGGAGTGGGTTTGAAAACTCTTCGTGAAAAGAATGTTAGAACACAACTCATATCCACTCAATATATACACATGCCTGTATTAAAAATTCGCGGCCAACCAAGATGGACTGTGAAAATATTTCAATGAAATGACAGTCAAGAACGAGTCATCAAACAATAGCTCGAGGCTTAGACAAAAGAACCACACCACTGTCGATTGACGCATTGCAACTTGGATAAAGAATTATAACAACAATCAAGAGGGATAAAGAGTTGACAACAACTGATACACAGAATGGTGGTTAAAACCCCCCAACCATAAACACAGAGCTCGTTGCACCACCGTTACCATTATTTCATAGAGAAGCATCATAAAAAACCAATCTGACCGATTAAATAACCAATGCACACCCATTACTTTGCTTACAAATGCCAACATTTTGCAGTAATCACAAAGCACCTAGAACACAATATTTACACACAGTCAAAAGCTCAAGAAAACACAGAACCCACGCAATCATGAGCCACCATTTGATTCATAATACAGAGAGTCCATCATGGATGGAAATCTAAGAGCCATACCTATGAGAAAATCGCTTCAATGACGAACTGGTCGAGTTTTCCCTTTCTAATCTTGAAAACGCGGAGCTTCCACAACCAACAGAGCAACAATGCAACTATGCTAGGGTGATAGGCTCAAAGGAGGTTTGGAGTGACGTGCAATAAATGCACATCTCTTCCTCGCCTGGCCCTATTCAATTCCAAGTACGAGCTATCCCACTAACATAACATCAACCATTAACATCAAACCATATCCAATCCCAAAATTCAATGCCATATCCTTTGTATAAATTCGATACCATATCAATTGCATAGTGCGCCACCCGAGATATATCATATCTATACGTTAACCTCTTGACATAAATTCAACGATAATCACATATTAACATTACCATATGTGCCTCCATATATACTTTTTAACAAAGTGCGTAGTATAACAGCTAGGTCCAACACTTGTATCCATTCATACATTCATTTTATGTGTAGTATTTTACCATGGCCTTAGGATTAATACATAGTTCCTTTCTTTTGTTTTGAGCTAGCTCCCATTTTATTATCCTTTGCATAAATCATATATGGATTAGTAACCAATGTCATAACATAACATAGCATAGCACCTGTAACAATATAATTTTCATAACCATAAAACTGCCCTGTATCGCAAGTAACATCAACAACATTTAGCCACAATGGATCAACCACCCATTTATCATATCAAATTAGACCAAGACTGCATCATCAAAAGTATAGGATTGTGTAGGAAACCTCACAACAACAACAACATATGAGTGTGACATGTCTATTTTTTTTTGCCTCTAGTCAACAAGGGGGTCCCACCTACTAGTATTATATTATTATCATAATTAAATAATAACGCTTTAGCAATCCTTTGTGGGCAGAATTCATCATTGCGATTTTAATTGTCAACAAGCATAAATGGTAGTTTCAGGCCTTTTGCCAATTTTTTTTTATATCTAACACTCTACTTTACCTTACAAGTACTTTCCTTGTGATGTTTCTCAAAAAAGTTACACGAACTGCGAGGCATGATGGCTTTGGGATGAAAGTTGTTTTCATTGGGATTCCTAAAAGATGGTCAAGAAGAAGATGAGGCCCCATGAGTAAGTGAAGGGACATTTTCCTTTTGCTCATACGTTATCATTTGGTTATTCATATCCTGTACAAGATGTAAGAGAGAAGACATGTCCGTTTGTTTAATTGAGTCTCCTTTGGGAAGACCTGTTCTTTCAAGCTGTTCTTCATACTCTAGACAAGTATGTAGAGCAGAACCAAGATTGTCAATAGCTTTTTCTTCAAGCCTATGATGATAAGGGGAAGGTAGAGCATTATAGTAATGCATAACAATGGCTTGGTTCTGAGGGCGAATAAGTTCGGAAATTTGGTTATATAACTTGGTGAAATGTAGGTTGAAAGACTTGATAGTCTCACCGTCTTTGTACACAATGTTATTGTATTCTCGTAGTTGTTCGGCTGGGATTTTAGACTTCCCATAAGTAGATTTGAACCAGTAAACTAACTCTTCCCAAGTAGAAATAATCTTGGGAGGGAGATCAAAGAAATCTGCCGCTGCTTTCCCTTCAAGAGAATTAACAAATAAGCACATACAAGTATCATTTTCATCAGCTTCTATATCGTGACAGGCATTAGAGAATGCCACCAAGTGTTCATTTGTAGTGACTACGTTATTTCTAGAAAGCCTAGGGAGATTCTCTTTGAATTTTGGAAGTGGACGAGTAGGAGGTGCTAGGTTCAGAGGAGATGATACATGCCACAGGGTAGTAGTAGCATCTTCTTTGAATTGAAAGAGTCCATACTTCTTTATGACCTTGGTGGGGTTGGTAGTAGATTGGACAGGGACTTGATGGCTATACAAGCTACCAATCACTGACGAGGTTGAAGGTTGAGATGAAGAAGCACCTCCAGTGCCACCAAATCCACCCACATATGTCATTTTGTGAATGATTGGTAAGGGAGAGAAAGACGAACTAGTTGAATCAAACAAATTTATCCTTAGAGTACCTTGTTGGGTTGAAAAAACAACGTTTCTTCTTCCTATTTCAGCGATAGGGGTGATTTCAGGAGATAAACCTCTTCTTCTCCTAGAGATGCAAAAGTTTAAGGACATAAAAAGAAGATCAAAACTTTAGGAAAAAGAAAGCTATAGCTGATTCCTAGGCTGCCTTTGCCTGGCCTCCCAGCGTTCCCAAACACTTATGTCTTGTTCAATTACTGCCCACGAGCATTCAAGATCAGCCTGGGTATTAGCGGTTTCTAATATGGTGTTGAATAAATTTAAAGCAATGTTGGTTTGATCTTTAAGACCGGGCTCAATATTGGGCTGCCTTGTAACAAGTATTGTCATGAAGGAAAGAAAATAGTCAAAGAATTGAAAGAAAAAACAAAAATATTCAATGATAATCACGAATACAATCAACCAGAGAGATATGGAAGATCTCCCCAGTATGGTCGCCAAATAAATGTTGAGGAAGATATATGAATTATCTTTCTCAATCATTTTCGAATCTTGCTTGGCTAGGACAAGATAGTTGAGAATGTCACCCTATGTTTTATAGCCTCAAAATATTTTCTCAATCCACAAGTATTAATTATAAGGGTTTAGGTTGATTTATTAATGAAAAGAATGTTGCAAAATAACATAATTTTTTTTATATAAGTTTATGGAAAATATACATATTACAGAAAGTAAATATTGAGATCAAAAAATAAAAGTAACCAACTCACAAATACACACAAATGATACATAATAGCAATCTGCTTTATTTCATTCCAAGATATCAAAAGTGTTTTTCTCTTTACAAAACCCCTGTGAGGGAATGGACCAAAGTCTAATCTAGAGATCCTCGATGAACACCATACAAAAGGAATCTGACAATAATTAAAAACTGAAATTTATAATCTGGATCATCTTTCCACATACTGTTTCCAATTTGACTATGCAAAATATCCTTTATCAACTACAAAAATCAATCCATAAACAAACATGAATACACAGACTATCAAGGATGGATCAACACCTCTAAAACAAACATTTGAATGATTTGGTTCAGTTTTGAACCTTGCTGTCTACAATAGGACCCTGTTGTCAAAAAAAGAATTAGGCTTTGAATGAACTCAAGAATGAATGACAACTGAACTATCTCATGAAATCAAAAGAGAAAACCTTAGTTTTGTTTTCTCTTTCTATTCCCCCCTTGTTTCTTCTTTTCATTTAACTTTTATGTCTTTCAAATAAGTTGAAGTAGTTCAACTACTTTCTTTAGTTAAGTTAGTTTGACTTAACTAATTTAGTTTAGGATAAATAAATAATAATAATAATAGTTAAGGGTCTTTAATTCATAATAACTAGGTAGGTGGGACCCCTTGTGACTCCCTTCTTTTATTCTTTCCAAATTATAAAATAAAACACAAATGGATAATCATTTCAACACATGCCACCCTTGTAACTCCCTTAGATACCTTCAAAATTGAATATTTTAAATATCAGAAATAATTTAAATCATATCCAAAAATATATAAATATCCACATAATCCATATTATCCAAAAAAGAGCTTGTTGTCCAAACTTTTTGCAGACCACTGTTTTCATCAACTCAATCATAAAAACACATAAATTAAATGCCATACTTGCTACTCTGAGAGACAATTTTTATTTTATCACTTTTGCCCACCTTTGATTTCTCGGAATTAACATGTTGTTGATTAGAACCTTGAGGCTGTATTTTACTAATAACATGAGAACAATCATCCTTCAAATGCATGCAGGAGGATACATATTTTGAGGAGTCATTTGAGGGAGAGGAAGTGGAGGCAACAAATTTGCCTTTATCTTGCACATGGTGGACATCAGTTTAATCCTTTTACTAGCATGTTAGGATTGAACAGGTGAATGCACAAGAGCAATCTAAACATTAGGATTTACAGGTGGTGGAGGAGGTAATGACAAATTGGACCAACCACGATGGTGAGAGACAACCGGATTGACAATCTCTTGCCATTTATCATTTGCAAGGACTTATGGTTACATGGACCCATGAGGAGGCACGATAATACCAGGGATGTTTTCAGGCTAGAAGGGAGGTATCTCTGGTCGAGGTTGTATTATTCCTTTCCCGATCCAATTAAAGAACCCAACTTGGAACAACTAGTTGAATTCTTGGGGATCAACATCAAAATGAATGGAGAATCTAGGCCTTCTGTTCCAGTTCCCCTATTATTTCTGCCATGTCTGCCCCTACTGAAGAAACTCATCATGTAGCAGTAGTTTGTCAGTAACTAAGCCCTTAATAAACCATACATGACATTCTTCTTGCATGAAACAATAATTGGCTCAGAAATTGACATGAGATACATGCAAATCCATCCATAACAAACCATTTAATAAACGCCAAGTGAGCAGGGGGTGATAGGCTTCATGGGACATATGAGGGGAGTGTAATGAGCGAAAGGTGGTATAATGAGAGGGGATAAACACACGAATACTGCTCAACATTAATTAAATAATTTAACTGTGTAAAAAAATACCAAAATATCAGTTGCCAACCATTGCTGTGTCATATCTCTTTTATCGTTGTTACACATACCTTTTTAATTTATTTTACAGAACAGAGATATCATAAATGAAATTGGGATTATGAGGGGAATATAATGAACGCAAATTGGTAGCATGACAAGGACATAATATGGATATTGTTCATATAAAAATAAATCAAATCAAACAATCAAACATAACTCTGTTCAGACCTCCACAATTCAATCAATATTCACTTTTTTTTTTAACATAAACGATTATTTTTTATTTAAGGATAATAGGTTGGGCCGGATCCTAATCAACCCCTATTACATATTATTTTTCCAAAAAACCCGGTGGGCCTTTGTCATGATCTTACATAGCTAGGATACTTCTATCTTATGGAATAAGGTACCAAATGGGTGCTTCGTCATTCTTTGAGAGCTCTCCTTGGGCTAAGAGGCAACCCATATTTTCCCTTACATACGCTTCCTTCTTTAGATTTCGGAGGATGTGGTAGAAGAAAATGGAGGTGAAATTTTACATTACTTTACAGAGTCTCTGCAGGGTCTTGTTGAGCGTCGGGTTATTGAAGCAGTCGTCTGTGTTTAGAATTTTTATCAGGATTTTCAAATCCCTGAAGAGTTGAATGTCTTTTTCACTGTTCCCCTGAGCAAGTTGGCAAGATTTGAGTAGTCCTAAGATTTCTGCCTGGTTATTAGTGCTCTGCCCCAGGCCCCAGCTGAATCTGTCTTTGCTTTGATCGTCCGAGGAGTAGATTACACCCCCTACTCTTGATATCCCCGGGTTTCCTTTGGAAGCTCCGTCGAAGAAAATCGTAACTTTGCCATGATTCTTCCACCACTTTTGAAAATCCTGTTCAAGGGTTCGAAGCCGCCACTCTGGATTGGAGCAAGGCTGAGAGGGGTTATTTTTTTTACTAACTCACTTCAGAGGTGCAATAAGCCAACTGATCTCTTCTGGGAGGAGCACGCTATCTGGCTTGTGAGGCCGATTCTCTAAAGTCTCCAGCAGCAGTGCTTTGGCTTTGGCAGCCATGACTGTGGGTGTGCACAAATTGTTTTTGAAAGTGGCTTCATTCCTTTCTAACCACACTTCCCAGTGAATGAATTTTGGTATGGCATACCAGATTTTGGCCCACGTGGATTTTCTCTTCAATGCATGAGGAGAACACCCTTTCCAGGAGGTGAATAAATTAACAACTGTGAGTTGCGATGGGGTTTGAGCATTGAGCCCGTGCATAGCCTGCGTCCAGACTTATTGAGTGAAGGGGCAATCAATAAACAGGTGATCAAACATTTCCTGAGCCGAGAAACAGAGAGGGCATCCGTGGGGCCCGATAATACCTCGTTTTGCTAAGTTGTCTCCTGTCAAAACCCTTCTGTGCATGAGTACCCAACAGAAGAAATTGATCTTTGGGATACCAAAGGGGTCCTAGACATATTGCCACATCGAGGTAGAGTGGATCTGCAGTTGCTGGGTTTGGAGTGCTGCAAAACCCTGCGATGTTGCGTATGCCCTGGTCTTCCCCCAACCCCATTTGTCCCTTGAGCGCAAATGCACTGGTACCATTCCTGAGATTGCAACAAGGAAAGAGTTTTATTGAGGTTGCATCCTGTTTGGAGGGCGGGGGATAGCCTAGGTAAGACAATTCCCACCAGTTTCCCATGAAGATATATCTACTAGCTTGTGGATGCCCTGCTGAATGAGACAGGCACACAGATCTACGAATTCAGGGGTGAATTTGAGGGGTTGGAGGCCCATCATTTTATCATCCCACAACCAGATTATTCTCCCATTTCCAAAAATTCTGTACATATGTTCTTTAAAAAACTCCCAGCCTCGACTGTAGAGCTTCCATAGAGTGGTTCCTTTACAAGAAGCTCCTTCATCCATGTTGTTCATTGATAGCTCGTGAAAATACTTTTTAATGAGAACTTGGCTTATAGGGTGTCATTGATTTGAGAAGATTTTCCATAAAATCTTTCCTCCCAACGCCAAATTGGCCAACTCGGGGTTTCTTACCTGAAGACCCCCTTCTGGTAAAGGCCTTTTCACAATATCCCAACTTACCAAATGAATTTATTTTTGATTCCCCTTTTCTCCTTGCCACAGGAAGTTTCGTATCAGTTTAGAGAGCTACTCGGTGATCATTTTTGGAGCTAAGAGAAATGAAGCCTGGTAAATTGGAAGGGAGAAGAGAACAAATTTTACAAGAATAGGCTTCCCGGCTGTGGTAAGCCACTAACCACCCTAAGTAGTCATTTTTGCCTTAATTTTGCTGATAATTTCTAGCCAATGGGGGGCCTTGCTGATTCCCAGAGTTAAAGGCAAACCTATGTACTTGATTTTATCCCAGGAGGTGAAGCCCGTGAACCTAAGGGATTGTGTGATCCAGTGAATGGATTGTTGATCTACCTCCCAACCATACACTGCACTTTTCCTCCTATTGACTAGTGCTCCAAAAACTCTGCAGAAGCTTTGATTAATCACTAAAATCCCTTGCAATTTTAAGGGAAGCACCTCCCAGGAACAATGAGTCATCGACGAACAGGGTATGGTTGATTGGCTCAATTCCTCTCATCGCCCTAATGCCTGGAAGTGTCCCAATTAACTTCTCTGCTGTCAACTTTTGACTTAGTGAATTTGCCATCAAAATGTATAGGAAGGGGGATAGAGGGAATCCTTTCCTTATGCCCCTCGTTTCTTTGAAATAGTTTGTCAGCCTGCCATTTACTAAGGGGGCGATCCATGACCCTACTATACATGCTTTAATTAATCTTATAAAATCAGGGCTGAAGCCAAAAGAGGAAAGAACTTGGAGAAGAAAAGAGTGCCTTACCCGATCAAAGGCGTTCGCCATGTCCAACTTGATAAGCATCCCTTGGTCTTGGCATTGGTGGCTAGAATGACTGGTTTCCTGCACAAGGATCACGTTATCCAGGATATGCCTGCCTTTAACAAACCCTCCTTGGCTAGGATAGATGAGTTTTTCTAGAAGTGGCTTGATTATGTTCGGAACGAGTTTGGAGAGAATTTTGTAGGAAGCATTGCATAACGAAATTGGCCTGAAACGGTCAAATGAAACGGGGTTCGCTTCTTTTGGGATTAGAGCTAGGAAAGTGGAATTTGTGCTTCCTCCCACTTTGGCTTTTTGGAGGAAGCTTTTGATCATTCGAGATAGATCAACCTTAATAATGTCCCAACAAATTCTGTAGAAGTGAATGGAGAACCAATCGGGTCCTGGAGCTTTGTTTGGATCCATGATCCATATGACATTACTGATTATAATGTTCAGTGAAGGGATTCAAGAGGCTTGACTTATCCTCCTCGTTTACCATTCTTGGAACGTGAGTGAGGAAGTCTGAAAATTCCTCCTCAGTATCCACTCCTTCTTCTTTGTACAACTGATGGAAATGAGAGGTTGCAACTTCTTTTAACTGAGCTATTCCTTTATGGATAGTCCCATCAGGGTAGGTAATCTCTCCAATGTGGTTTTTAGAGAGTCGAGCTCGAATTTTCTTTTGGAGGAAGGCATAATTTTTGTCACCAGACTCGAGCCAGAGGTTACAAGATTTGAGCCTCAGGGACTCTTCCTCTACTCTGAATGAGAAGAGAGTGTTGAGCTAGGCTTCTTGCTCATTCCGAATTTTAGAGTAGGTAATGTATTTAAGCTCCAAGTCCAATTGGAGATCGAGCAGCTGATTGGTGGTCTGTTTTCTAAGACTAGTGGGGGAGTCTGATGACTTTTTTATCCATTCTTTCAGGGCTATTTTGGTGGCCTTTATTTTTTGTTCCCACACATAGCTGGGTGATCAATTGACAGGGATGGACCAAGCCTTCAAGACTATGTCCATAAATCCTTCCCTGTCTGTCCAGAGGGGGTTGAACCAGAAGGGGATGGGCCCCAATTTTTCCTCTTCTTCAAACAACAATAGAATGGGTTTATGATCTGAAGTCAACTTTGGAAATTTTTTAGTGGAGATAATCTTCTTTACGGAGAGGAAGGTGCTCTAGAGTAAAAATCTGTCTAAATGGGCTGAAATGTGCTCCATCCCAGCTCTATTGTTTGACCAAGTGTAGAGCCCTTTTTTTGGCTTAAAGTCTAGTAAGTCCCATTGTTGAATTAAGTCTTCCAGGAAGGGAAGGAAATGGTCCCTACTAATGAGACCTCCTCTTTTTTCCTTTGTCTCAAACACTAGATTGAAGTCTCCTGCTAGAATTATATTCTTGGAAGAGTAAGCATCTAGAAAGTCAGACAGGGTTTTCCAACTGTCTTTCTTTTCTGCATAGAGGACTGGGACAAAAATATTAAAGAGGGCGAAGATGATCTTACTTGCAAGGTGCTGAAGTTCGGTATAGATCCAGTGCTACATTTCGAAGGAGCTTTCAAGGTGGAATTTGTCTTCCTCCCAGAGAGTGGTGAGCCCACCACATGTACCCCTTGCACTTACTGCTTTTTCGGCTTTGGTTTTCCATTTCACTTTGCTGAGATCGAGAAGGGAAACCCCTTTTATTTTAGTCTCTTGGAGCATGAGGATCTCAGGGGATTCTGATTTCAGAAGGTTCTTCATAGCTTCCCCAAGCGTCTGCAATTCCAAGAGACTAATCACATTATTTACTAGCAGAGGGGGGGGCAGACCCTCCCTTGGGAGGCCTGGTTCTAGTATTTCTGCCAATAGACATCTCAATCATGGGTTGGATGCGTTGCATTTTTTGTCTCTCAACCTCTTCTTCCCTTGCCTCTCTGTGAGATTTCCTCCCAACTCTTTTCGATGGCCTCTCGAATGTCTCATCTTCTGAGGATCCTGAGATCTCCAGAGACTTATTCCTTGTCATCTCTGCGTAGGATGGAGGGCTAGAGGCTCCTCTTGGTGATCCAGCTTGTAGAGGGGCTGTTTATTTCAGGATTTTATCTTCTACAATAGAAATGGGCTGTTGTTTGGCCTCTTCGACTGTTGGAGCTGTGGGTGGTTCTTCTGGGTGATGAGTATTTCAAAGGGGTTGTTGGTTTTCTCTGCTCTTGGAGGGGCTGAGCTCCCCTCCCCTTGTAACTGTACTGAGGGAGGTGCTCCGCTCCCCGATGGTGCTCCTTTTCCTTTGGTTCTGTTATTTTGTTTAGCTAGAGATGATTTCTGGACCTAATTCCATTGTTCTCCCTTCGAGTTCTCGACCTAGTCCTCTGCTTTATTTTTTCAATGCCTGGTGAAGTGCCCGTAGCCATGGCAATGCCGACATTTAAACGAGAGTTTCTCATAGTCTAACACTTGAATGTAGGACCAATCAACCACCGTGAGCTTTATAGCTTCAGGGAGGCCTTCCTCCAGGTCGACTTCTACACATATTCTCGCACAAGAGTATTGGTCCCTCCTTTTAGCAAGATCTATATATTTTCTGAGCTTATTGCCTATGGTTTCTAGAGATTTGGGGTTCCAACAGTGCAAAGGTAAGTGAGGCAGGCGTACCCAAACGGGAACAGCCGAGGGAACATCCTGAGACAAATCGAAATCCAGGGTCCATTGGTTCAAGTACAGACCCTGAGTGATCCGAATTTATGCAGGAACACAATGAAATACATAAATACACACAAACACAGAGATGCAACGGAAGTAAACTTCATTTCATTAACAAGAAATCACTGAAATATGCTTACAGACATAATGGAAATAAAATAGCTCGGGCGTTGGTAGCTTATCTCTGAGATGAGATGTGGCGGCTACTGGCCTTTGAAATCTGTGTTATAATGAGGCTCGAAGGCCTATATATTATTGAGAAACAATGGAAAACCCTAAACATCCAAAAACCTAACCCTATGAGATGAAACGCCAGAATATGGGCCCCATCGGGGTAAATTGGTACATCAATTTCCTGGGGTTGTAACTTTGGCATACTATCTCCGTTTGATGCAAATGATACATCGTTAGAAAGATCTATTCGAGGACTGCACTGTTGATAGTGATTATCGAAGGTAAAACATATTAATATTTGCTGAAGAATTGATGCCAAAAAAACGTCGTTTAGGGCCTCAAAACGGCTCCGGAAGTTCACGACCCGAAAAACTGCTAAAAATATTAAATTGTGCTAAAATTAAGGAAGCTGAAAAACTGAAAGAAACAATGGTGTGGGTCCAAGTGGAATAGGTGGGTGGCCACAAATATCCACCTGGATTACTCCTCCCCCCTTAGGAAGCAATGGTCCCCATTGCGTTGAGTTCCTCCATGAGATGAGGAAACACCTGTTGAACTTGGTCCCTGGTGAAGGAGTTGTCCTGCTTTGACAACTCGATATAGTTGGATTCTCTGATGGCAGGTGTTCTTGATCTGTGTGTCCATAATCCGATCAGTTGTGGCTTGTTCCATGCAATCTAGGTTTAACTTTGTTGGTGTGAGTTGTTCTTCCATGTCGGATATGTCTAGTAGAGGTGGAAAGTAGGGCCGAAGGCGGTCCACATTGAACACTGGGTGAAAACCAAGGAATGGTGGAATACTGAGCTCAAAGGCATGGTCCCCTACAACCTTGGTGATGGTGTATGGCCCATAATGAAGTGGGCGAATCTTCCAGTAGGGTCCAACGAGGTGCTCCTTTTGCAAATGCCTTTTGCAAATGTAGCCACACTTTGTTGCCCACCTGGAAGTTGTGTGGCACCCGATGTTGATCATGTCGTTGCTTGTACTTAGCATTGGCTTTGTCCAAGATGTCATGAACCTGTTGGAGGATGTGCTAAATGCACTCAATGAATTTGTTTGCCTTGTCAGCCTCAGAATGAACATGGGCTGAATCTCCCTGAGTAGTCGCAAATGGCATGGCTACGTCAATGGGACATAGTGGCTGGAATCCCAAACCCACCTGAAAGGGCTTGTGGCTGGTTGAGCTATGGAGAGCCCAGTTGTAGCTGTGTTGTACATAGGGGAGGATCTCATCCCATGTGCATAGATGATTTGAATTGTACATGCACATAATGTGTACAATCATCCGATTGACGACCTTTGTTTGGCCATCAATTTGCGGATGGAAATATGTGGAATTGGTGAGCTTGGTGTCCAGCATCGAACGGAGGATGGACCAAAATGTACTTAGGAGCTTGTTGTCCCAATATGAGATGATAGACTGTGGGATCCCAAAGTGTACCCACACTCATTCAAAGAAGAGTTTAGCAGTGGCTTCTGCTGTGATATTCTTCTTGCAGGCCATCGTAATGGACATCTTCAAGAATCTGTTGACGACCACAAAAACACAGTCATTGCCATGATTAGTAGAAGGAAAGCCCAACATGTAATCCATGGAGATGGATTCCCAAGGTTGACTAGGGGTAGGCAACGAAGTATAGAGGCCTTGCTTCTTGATGGTCGGTTTGGCAATGACTCAAGCAGTGCAGAACTTGATGTACTTCCCGACATCTTGTCAAAGGTTCGGTTAATAGAAATAATTTTGCAGTACTGCCATGATTTTCTCGACCTCGAAATGCCCAACGACCCGACTGTAGTGCACCTCCCAAATCATCTTGGCACGCTTGCTTGAAGGAACACAAAAGTGTCCTAGGTGACATAGTAGGGCATCTTGGAGGTGAAAATTAGGAACTTGCTTACCCTCCAAGAGCGTATTGTATGTGTGGCCGAATTCTGGATCACTTTTGTAGAGAAGCGACCAATCATAAGTCTTGTGCCCACAAGAATTGAGCACCGTGGTTAGCGCCATGATAGGTGGTTGGCTGAGGCAGTCTGCAACATTATTGGTGCTTCCTTTCTTGTGCTTAATGTTCAAATGAAACTGTTGCAGGTATGTGAACCACTTCTGATGGCGATCGTTCTACAACTTCCCTTATGTCTGTATGAATTGCAAGGGTCGGTGCTTTGTGTGGATGACCGTTTCCTTTCCCAAAATGTAATACTTCCATTTTCGGCAAGCCTACACAATAGAATACATCTCTTTGTCATAAGTGGGATACTTCCAGACTATGTTGGAAAGTGTCTCACTGTGATATGCCATTGGATGCCCTTGTTGAGTAAGGACTGCCTCAATAGCATAGTCAAGGGCATTTGTCTCGATCTCAAATGGTTGTTGCAAGTCTGGTAATGTGAGCACTGATGCAGAGTAGAGGCGATGCTTCAAATATTCGAATGCCTTCTGTTGAGATTCAAACCAAAATAATTTTTCTTTTGCTCCTCCCTTGGTGACTTGACTCAAGGGCCAAGTGATATGAGAGAATCCCAACACGAACCTGCGGTAGAAATTGGAAACACCCAAAAAGCTATGGAGCTCTGTTAGGGTGGTTGGGGCTAGCTAATCCCGAATGAATTGGATCTTGGCTAGATCCACATGCACCCCCCCGCTCATCAATAATGTATCCCAGATACTGAACCTGGTTCATGCCAAAATTGCACTTCTCCAAATTGGCACACAACTTGTGTTTCCGCAGTGTTTGGAGGACCTGTCGGATGTTGTGGAGGTGCTCTTCCCAAGTTTGGTTGAAGATCAGAATTTCGTCCAAGTACACCACTACAAATGAGTTGGTGAATGGTCAAAAGATGTCTTCCATTAGTCTCATGAAGGTTGCAGGGGCATTCGTCAACCTGAAAGGCATGACCATCCATTCGAAAAGGCCCTCCTTAGATTTGAAGGCAGTCTTCCACACATCAGAGGGTTCGATTGGTACCTGGTGATACCCAGAATTCAAGTCGATCTTGCTGAAATATTTCGCCCCCTTGAGTTGGTCCAGAAGGTCATCAATCCATGGGATCGGGTACCTATTCCGGACAGTGATCTTGTTCAGTGCTCGATAGTCAATGCAGAGTCTCCAAGTCCCATCCTTTTTCTTCTGCACCAACATGATCGGGCTCCCACAGGGGATGAACTCGGTCGGATGTGACCTTTATACAACAACTCCTGAATTTGACTCTTGATTTCGTCATTCTCCAAAACAGAGCGCGGATAGATTGGTCCATTGGGAAACAAATCACCTAGGGTCAGATCGATGGGGTGCTTGAACCGACAGTGTAGAGGCACCCCTGCGGGGGAGGTGAAGATGTCCTCGTACTCCTCCATGACCTTATCCATCTGTTGTTGTCGTGCAGAGGGGCCCTGTCTGGAGGTCATGGCCACAGTCTTCTTCTTTCCCTAAGGGATGATCATTAGGAAAACAAATTTCCTGGTTTTGGCAATGAGCTTACTGCATTGTTTTGTAGTAACCAAAGAGATGGTTGTAGGCGGTGCTATTTCTGGTATCCTGTACAAATTATTGCCCAAAGTAATAATAACAGCACGAGGCCTAGACTCATACACAACATGTCACTTCCACAAGTATGGTTGGCCTAATAATACATCAAAAACATCAATAGGAGCAATGATGCATAATACCTCATCCGTGAAGGGCTTGATGCTGTAGCGAAAGCGACATTGCTGGCTGACGTGGAGGTCCCGTCTTTGGTGCATCCACCCAATGGTGTATGGTTGTGGGTGTTTTGTGATCGACAAGCCCAGTTGTTTCATGACCTCTATTGAGATGAGGTTCTTCTGGCTCCCGCTGTCGACAATGAACTACAACGGGGAACCTTTTACCCACATCTAGGAATGGAAGAGGCACTCCGCTTGCTCTAGATCTTCTGGTTCTTTCTTCTGGATCTTTATGGTGGAAACGGTGGTGTTGGGCTCTGCATCGATAATATTCTTCCCCCTGTCATTCCCCTTGTCGGGTTTTGATTCAGAGTCAGAGCCAACATCCGATTCAGAAGCCTTCAACTTGGCTACCAGTGACTGCTTGGCCTGACACTCACTTGTGTTGTGAGTGGAGCTCTTATGGAACTCACACCACTTCCCCGTGTCCTTTTTTGGTTTCGTGGTGTTGTTATTTTCTTGTGGATTTGGCAGGTTGTCCTAGGCCGCCCCGCCTTGGCTTGGTCCTTTGTTTGGCAGTTTGGGGGTACCTTTCCCTTGCTTCTGATTCACAGACCCAAAGTCTCACTTCTTCTGTTTGAACTTCTGCTCAATCTTGGCAGCATACCGGTATGCCGCACCAAGTGAGGAGATGTCGAGGAACTCCATTTACTCCTGAATGTATCTATGAAGACAACTGAGGTACTTTAACACCAAATGTTTCTCTGAATATTTGATACCCAACTTTGTCCGTCGGGTATGAAACAGATTCATCAGCTCATGCACATCTTGGTCCCTTTGCTGCCGCAGCATAGTCCATTGTATGTATTTGTACTCATAGCTCCCCATGGGATAATATTGTTCCTTGATGGTGTCTCGGAAAGAATTCCAAGTGGGTGAGACCGAGAACAGAGAGGGTTCCCCCTCGCTTTGTTTCTCCCAGTAGGTTTCCCACTAGTCCTTGACACGGGGGGCAGCTGTAAGGAGTGCAAAAATAATTCTTTCTCGGTCGAAAAAGTCATGAACCGAGAAATATCCTTCTAACAGATTCAACCATCTATCTATGACATTTTCATCTATTTCACCCTCAAATATGGGAATTTCAAAGTTTACTTGTACCTTAAAAAGAGTGGTGCCGCGAGAGTGGCTGTTGGATGTAGATGCGCTGCTAGTGGGCAGACATTGAAGGATTTGGGCAAAGTTGTCCATCATCGCGTTCCTTTGTTTCTCGAGGGCCAGCTCGAGCAATATTTTGATAGGATCTCCTGATCCCTCATCTTTCTTTTCTTCCCCCACGGGTGGCCATCGGGGTTTGTGAGGTTGATCTTGCAACGATTCAACCAGATAGAGCCCTAACTCCTTATACCCCGACCTCATTGGGGACATGCAAAGAAGGATCGAGAAAGAGCAGACTGCTCTGATACCACTGATCTATATTTATGAAGGAACACAATGAAATACATAAATACACATAAATGCTGAGATGCAGCGGAAGTAAAACTTCATTTCATTAACAACAAATGACTGAAATATGCTTACAGACAGAATGGAAATAAAATAGCTCGGGCCCTGGTAGCTTATCTCTGAGAAGAGATGTGGCGGATATTGGCCTATGAAATCTGTGTTACAATGAGGCTCGAAGGCCTATATATTATTGAGAAACAATGGAAAACCCTAAACATCCAAAAACCTAACCCTAGGAGATGAAACACCAAAATATGGGCCCCGTCGGGGTAAATTGGTACATCAATTTCCCGGGGTCATAACTTTGGCATATTATCTCCGTTTGACGCACATGATACATCGTTAGAAAGATCTATCCGAGGAATACACTGCTAATTGAGAATATCAAATTTGGAATAGAGTCATTTTGGCAGGAGCATTGATGCCAAAAAAACATCATTTAGGGCCTCGAAACGGCTCCAGAAGTTCAGGACCCAAAAAACTGCTAAAAATAGTAAATTGTGCTACAATTAAGGAAACTGAAAAAATGAAAGAAAAAATGGTGTGGGTCCAAGTGGAATAGGCGGGTGGCCACAAATATTCACCTGGATCACTGAGGGCCCATGAAATATGAGCCATTTCTGAAGATAAGATTCCTATCCTCTACCGAATCAAAGACAAAAACGTAAACAAATTGAGGGACACGGGGGTGGGCTATGATCCACTTATGTGTGCACGAGTCACGATATCATTTATAATTCATCTACAATATAATATCTCTGGGTGCAACCACACGTTCAACCACTACCTCAAGGTGCCCCCATGGCTTTAGGTTAGGTCCTCACGAGAATTGAACCTTGCCCAACGGTGAAAAACTCCTCACTTTCCACCATTGGATCCAACCCCTTTGGGCCAATCAATATTCACTTTTGAAAACCACCATATAAAATAATATTACCAACTTAACGAGAACTATGACCTCAAAACGAGAACTCTAGCCCAAAAAACTCATATTTTTGCATTAAAAACATGAAAGTTGTTGATTAAGGTTGGTTGTCATTGATGTCAACCCTTGAAGAAAGCCCCGTAGCACAAAGGTTTGGGTAATGGACCCAATATTATTTGATGTAAATATGAATCATTATTGTTTTTTCATGGTTGATAAGAAGTAAATATGGATGAACTCCAAAGTGGTCCTCTTATGGTGAAAGCCCTCACGGGAAGACGCTTTGTGGAGTAAGAGAACCCATGCTTAATTGTGGAATAATGAGATGAAGGAAAGTGAATTTTTTAGGGAAAATATCCTATATGGATATTTCTTGTCATGTCATTTCCGGTGGTATGTGGAACGACACATAATTCCTCACGGTTAGAGAGTTATGGCCATGAGAAGTTGGAGACCCTAGGTTTGGGTAATGGACCCAAGTTTGTTTGATGGGTAACAGTATGAGTTATGATATATTTTTAGATAATACTATTCTATATGGATAGTACA
>ML830042.1:49449-64808 GCA_009831015.1 Picea engelmannii | reverse complement strand
AGCATAAGGCTGGATGACTTTAAGTTCTCTGAGCATAAAACAATGGGCTCATCAAGACAAATTGCTAAAATATAAAAATGAAATCTCTGGATAGTGTTACGCTGATTAAACATAAACTTTAACACAATAGAATTACATTATTGAAGGCACAATAATACTATTTAAAATACCATTCAATACAAATATACACATGCGTACCGTAGCCAAATGTGAAATCTTCGAATTCATTGTCCCCCGCGCGCTCTGTCTAGCTCCTGCTTGCCAACCGATGTGACCTCACCGGTACCTCCCAACCAACGCTAGGGGTACTCTTCTTCCCCCTGAGCCCCCTGAACCACAAAAGGGCCACACACACAATACCAGAAAATTCTAGAACCCAACTCGCCTCGCAAGGTCGAGCTACCACTCGTTACCCAAGCTGGGTATCCCAACTTCCACAAGAGAAATTTCAGTCAAGATAAAATTTCAACAGCGTAACGTTACACAAAAAGATGTGATCCATACTCCTCCTCCGCCATATATTTGATAGAGTTTTCAAGTAATTAGTTTCCCAAATTCTCATCAAATTCCTTTTTCATTTAATTAATTTCGAAAAACCTCCCCCTTACACATGTCTCCCGATCCCCTAGTTGCACTAGAAAATAAATTTTATTAATTAATTAAATACTCCTATTTCCTCACCCACCAAGATCATTCCTAAAAACTCTCCTCAATGTCTCAATATTCCCTTACAATTCTTAAATGACTTACGCCTTACTTAATTCCTAGTTGAGTTCATAACTAGAAAGTTGCAAAGGCTAGATTCCTTACTAAGTTAGACATTCGGTTTTTTAATTCAAGTTTCACTTTTTCTTTAAGTTTCCTTTTCTTTTAAGTGTCCCCTTTTTATAACTAAGTTCAGAATTAGTAGTTTAGATAAACAACCATTTACTCTTTTTATGAATTTAATCCTCCATTATCATAGATGATTTTAGGGGCTAAATTTCGCTCATGGGCTAATTTTCCATGTTTTTTCCAAAAATGAGATTCGCTATTTTAAAAATGATTCATCCAAATTCTATAGGATAAAATTATTTTAACTTAGAAATCGCCAAAATTTTATAAAAACTATTTAAAATCCCTAGAAATTTGAATATTTTTACAAAAATATAGCCAAACATTTATAGTTGGCATATGAAGGATTAGTAAGATTCGCCAAGGTTTCTACATTTTAAAATAAATTTCCATTCTTAAAATCATCCCTGTCCATTATAATTTTTTTTTTTTTTTCTACTTTAATAATTAAAGTTTGAATTTATCTTATTAGTTATAAAATAACCTTTAATGAATTGAAATTTTATAAAAATAATCTCAGTGAATTAAAATTTTATAAAAAAACCTTAGTGAATTAACATTTTATACAAAGAACCTTAGTGAATTAAAATTTTATACAAAGAACTTTAGGGAATTAAAATTTACATTTTAATCCGGTTATACGTCTAAATAGTTGTTTTTTTTTGTTGTTGTAAGGTTCTACTCATACCTAGGTTTTTAATTCACTAGGATTGGTGACAATTCTTAAGGGAAAAATTAGTCATTAAACTTTACTTATCACATCATTCATTTTAAGGCCCATTAGGTTTATTCACTTACCATTTAAAATCACGACGTGACCTTTAGGACGCACTACGTGCTCCAAGGGTGCCACTCGCCTCTTTTCATTTTCCTTGTGCAACGTGCCCTTCAAGACGCACTACGTGCTCCAAGGGTTCCACTTGCCTCTTTCTGTTTTCCTTGCGTAACGTGCCCTTCAAGATGCACTACGTGCTCCAAGGGTGCCACTCGCATCTTGACTGAATTTGGTAGACGTCAAACCCCTGGAGTCAATACTCCGCAAGGTGATCTTGTGGGAGACTCGGGGACTCTAAGGAATAAGGACCCTGCCTTATTGCATGTCCTTTAGAATCATCGTGAGCGATTCTCACTGTCTACCCTCATGACATCGTGGGTCTTCTCGAACTAGGTAATCATTAACTTACAGTTCGAGCAACAATGGGAGTGCTAGTAGGTTGTGGTAGGGCGGCTGCTAGACCTCTCCTACAATGTCTCTGATTGTCATGCGTGACCCCTATACTCCATATGTGAGTCTGGTCGGCAAGCTATTGTCAGCCTGCATCCATCAACAAATCATGTCAACAATAATAATCAATCATCATAACATCTAATCATTTGTACATATGTCATATCAACCAAATTCAAACCGTAACAATCCACTCCCTAACTCAATCTGGAGTTCAAGGGGTTTCATCGATGTTTCTGCATCCTCAATGTCCAAAGTACTGCACACTCAGGAGAACCTAGTCAATAGCACCTGTCTGTGTAAATCCAAAAAAATAACATATCATCAAATCCATAATATCTCATAATCATAATCAAAACGACCAATAGTATAATAACTCGGATCACTTGCAAGAAAGTGTCCTCAAAGAATAAGTTCGCTCAGTGTGCGCAAGAGTGCGATGTTACAAATATATATATAATCTATTTTTCACCATGAAAATAAATTATTGATTGGCTATCCAAAAATGAAGATAACAATATCAAGCTGTCCAAAGAAAGTCAAACATAAACAAACTATCCACCATCAGAAAAAAGAAAACATGAAATATAAAAAATGATATTTATTGTGTGAAACAGTCTATCTCTTCTCACTGTATGCTTCCATTCTTGCTTTGATTTTTGAGTGAGCCTTCTTAGTGAGTGGTTGATTGGATGATCGAGGATTAATTTCACTGAGAGATGGATAAGGTTCATTGATTTGATGGGCATGCGAGGTGACTGAATTATAGGAATCATTTGATGACTTTAAATGAGTTATCTCTTTTTTACCCTTTCCTGGCATAGGCTCATGGATGGTTGTCTTGAGTCTTTTTCTTGCATGAGAGGAATGAATAGGGGATGCAACATGATCAATATATTGGGCATGTTGGTTGAGTGGTGGTGGAGGTGGAAATGGCAATGAAACTATGGGCCAACCATCATGTTGAACTACAAGAGAATGAACAATATCATGCCATCCATCATTGATAGGAACCTCTAGCTGAAGGGATACATGAGTTGGAACATGGACATTAGAAACACTCGGGTGAGGTTGGAAAGGAGGCCTTTCCGGTCTAGGATATGGCTGAAACCATCCTTGGCCCACGAAGTTAAATAACCTAGCTTGGAATAGCTGATTTAACTCTTGAGGATCAACATCAAAATGAATAGAAAATCTAGGTCTCCTATTGCCTCTTTGCTAAAAATTGTTTATGTCTCTTCCCCTCCCTCTTCCATGGCTTCCTTAGCTAAAGAAACTCATTGTCTGAAATAAAACTTAGGTCAGAATATGAAACAAGAAAGACTAATCAACCATGAATTTACTTGCCTAAAGATAAATTTAAAATATTGGCTCTTATCAGTCCACACAATAGAATGCATGAAATCAATCCATTACTCTGAATATACCAATCATAGTCATTATTCCAACTTAGATCTACAAATGTCATCATTGAGAACAAGGATATTTAATGAAATGTGGGATGTGGTTGGGTTTGTAATAAATGAAAAGTGGAATGCATGAAAGGGGAACAATGGTTACTGTTCTAAATAAGATTAATTCTTAATCTAAGATTAATTTTATAATCATATCACCATCTTCACTCAACTGTTGATTTCATTAATACTGCTCACTATTCCTATTCAAAATATCCTCTTAACAAAAGTTTCAAATTACAGGGCTTCTATACAATCATATTAACAAAACAAAACAAAACAAAACATGGGAATAAAAACGATTTTGTGAAAAATGAGGGCTTTATAATTTGCGTAAAGTGAAATTATGGATAGGAAATGAAAATGATCAATATTCTATTATGTAGACAACTTATCATCCATCAATCATCAATTAATGTAATTAATTCCAGGTCTCAACATATAACCCTGTAATCATTTTCCTTTTGATTCTTTGGAATCCAATTAAAATATATTAACCAAAAGTCTCATTTAATAAATTCCTGTAAGAAAATTCATATATAAACGTTTTTTTTTTAAAATATATCTATTCAAAATATGTTTTACCAATCCTACTCAATCCATAGAATTTATCATAACAATAGAGTGAATCCAATCTGATATCAACCCAACAGAGAAAAAGAGTAATTTGATCAGATGATTCGAACTAATTCTCATCTTTGTTCATATATTGGTCTTTAAACAATGTCAAAACCTGGGTGTTGTCAAAATATTTGTAACAGTGAGATTTATAACCAATATGCCAACCAATATGAGCCTAATATATGATGTTGGACTACACATGGGTTGTAGTATTATAACATTACCAACCTTTCTCTGTGCACAAAATTTATTTGCATAAGCTAATATCAACAAGTAGGCCCAAATATTGATGACATAATCCAAGAAGCTAAATATAGGGTTTCACATCTTATTTGTTGAAACACACAATAACTCTAAATCATTTTAAATCCAAAATGAGAATACATTGAGACATAAGGGAAATTCGAAACCCTAGATTTGAATCCTTATAAAATCATAAGCCATAACCCATTAACTGCAAGTTGATTCAATCCAACAACAACAAGAGATATATCAAATTGAAACCAGTTCGAAACCCATTTATATGCCCTGTACAATTTTCTCAATCAAACCGAGATGTTATTATAATGATCCCAAATAATTATTCGATATTTCCTTTTGAACGAAGTACAAAAGAAGTCAAAATGAGAACCCTAGTAGCACACATTGCATGTTTCCATTATATTTTGTTTAAAAACAAAACCCATACCAAATGCAAGAAACCAATGATGTTCTATACCGGACTAGAACCATATCAACACCAAAATGCAATCAACATTGGTAAGATTGTGTTTCACTTGAAATCCTTTATTCTTTCAAACCAAACTGTAAAGTAAGTTGCAATGTAAAACCCAAGTCATAAGTATAACTGGTTTTCAAAACCCAATTACTGTTTTATTTCATACTTAACCAAAAACATATAACAACTTGTCATTAATAGTCTTTAAAATATCCACACACAACACATAGTCGCACTCATAACACACATGCAACATGCAACCAAATTAAGTCTGTATTCAAAATTATCTGAGCAGAGTATCGTATTGATGCCATAAGAGTCAAAATTTGTTCATACATGTCCAAGTCAACTAAATAGATAGAAAATAACAAACAAATATTGTTATCCAACCACCAATATGAGCTCCAAACTCAAAACCCTTGGCTAAGAGAAGCAAATAATTTCCAAACAAGTGGCAGTGCAAAAAGGTGGTATACCTCAGGTAAGAAACCCAACAGAGAGTGCATTAAATATCCTTTAATTCACGTCGCCTCGAAAGAACCAAAATCACCGACCTTTCCATGATAACCAATGAAAAATTACACGATGGATCACACTCAATCGTCGGATCAGACTCAAAATCGATCTTTGGTGCCATGTACAAAAAGCTATCGAGCTCACAACCATAACATATCCCACCACTATACCACATTAAAAAATGTCATAAAGTGTCAACACTTTATCAACCAACAATAAAGCTTTGTGACATATGGTAGTCATATGATATGTAAACTTTATTGCAAGTCGGCTTTGTTCATACTTGTATGCGATAACCTCGTATGGTATTGTAAACTTAACATGATACCAATATGGTTACATGATATATATGGATATGATAGAATTTAACCATCCTTTTAAAGATTTCACAAGCTTATTATAGCAACAAGGTTCAAAATCTTATAACCGTAAGTAGCACAACACTGGTGCAATATGTATTTTACTTTTTTTTTTCTTTTAAACACGGCAACAATATATTTAATACAATCTGGGAATGAGGAGCATTAAAAATCATTGTTGAAGAAATCATTTGTGCATGTGTGATAGGTTAGAATACGAAATTGTAATCTAATAAAGACATTTGTGTGCAAGTTGCATTTCTTTCTCAAAGAAAAGGAGAGAAACAAACTTAATATAGTTTCTCTAAGGGCTCCCACCTATTGGTTAGATAATATAGTAATAGAATACATATATGCATTGAAATATTTTGCAGGTATGATTCTTGTTGCACATTTTTGCATCAATAATTGGTGACTCCACAGGGAAGTATGCTTGTAGCAGATTAGAACTCATGAACTCTAATTTTGATGAAATCAACAGGGAAAGGTAATGCAAAGTGATAGAAATGGATTAGGTAGGAAAATTTATACAACATGGGGAAATTAAATGAGAATTAAAATGATATATGAAATGGGACTTTATGAAATGATTCTTAGAAAGTGATACATATGAGGGGGTTCCATCCTGTTTGTATAACAAGTGTAGAACATAATATTTGCTCGGACAGATGCTTTCACTGAAACCTCAACTTTGCTGTAAAATTTTACAAAAATCATCTGATATGATATTATTTAAAAAAATATGGAGGGTAGAAAGGGAAAGGAGAAAAAGGGAGAGTCATGACCATCAAGTTCTTAGAAAATAATTTAATTGAAGGTACATGAGAGATCTCATACAACATTTAAAAGAAAGGAGAATCATAATATATTTGTTGTGTATTTAGATTCAAAATTGATCGACAATATTTGCAAACAATGATCTATCTAATTAATTGACTGATCCGGTTGACTCTGTCTCAACAAAATGGGTTCAAAACCTAAAAATGAAAACCAAAAATGATAAAGATAAAACAAATAATTGTACTTTAAGAGAAAACAAAACAAGTGTGTACAAAAATAAAAGTAATTACAAAGCACTCAATCAACAAATAATAATCAACTTGGTTTGACATAGTGCTTAAGATGCAAACCATTGGTACTGTAGGAAAACAATCTCTCATTCATATCCTTTAATAAATATGAGTTGGTACCAAGGAAATAGACAATCTTAAATGGACATAGCCATAATTTTTGAAATTTGGAATGCCTTCCTCTTTCAATATGACAAAAATCCTGGAGTAGTACTTTCTCATCAACCTTAAAATCAACCGATTTGGTCTTTTTATTAAAATATTTCTTGAATGTTTTCTACCTTCTCTTTAAATTATATAGAGCATGACTTCTCTGTTCTTCTAAAGAAAATAAATCATTCATTCTCTGAGAAATATTAGTAGAATTCAACTCTTCATCTTGCAATGCCAAACATAAAGAGGCAAGTTCTAATTCAATTGGCATAATAACCTCTTGACCATACAACAGATGAAATGGGGTGTGGTCTATACTAGAATTAATAGTAGTATGATCTGCCCAAAGTGCATAAGTGAGAAATGTATGCCATTGGCAGGGCTTATCCTCTATAATATTTTTCAAGATCTTGACCAAATTCTTGTTAGTTGACCCAACCTTCCCATTTCCTTGAGGATAATAGGAAAAGAAAGTGAAGTGTTTGACAACAAACTTGTTGGACAACTGAGAGGGGGGGTGAATCAGTTGTTACTGTGCTTAAACAATTATGCCCATTTAAACTTTTTACATAACACTCAATAACAATCACAATAATGCAGGGACGTAAGAAATAGAATATTCAACATCAATCACACACATGAAATATACAAAGACATATATTTCCCGAGGAAACTCATAAAGGGAAAAACCTCTTCTTCTTGATATGATAAGTATCTTTATTTTCTCTACATTATCATTCTTATGAGCTCCAAATCCTCTTGAGGCTACAACCTCTGTTTTACAAGCAACAACTTGCTGAGAGCACCAACTCTCTTGTTTCTCTATCATCCACTTGAAGGAAGCAACAACTCCCTGAGTGTTCCAACACCAATTGGATGGAAGCACCAACATCCAATCACACATGCACTGACATGTGTAATAGAGAACAATCGTTCTCCCTTGCACCACCCTGCCACCCTGGTTTCTCTGGCTACCACCAGATGGATGCCACAACTCCCTGTGTTCAAGCACCCACTTGAAACTCAGAGGACAACAATCCTCTCTAACACCTCCCTACCACCCTGATTATAAAAACTTTGTTACTGAGACTTATTACAGTGATACAATGTTTGTCAAAGGCTTACCAGTCTCATCACTATTCTTCTACACTTCTTTGCTCTGCCTGCGCACCTCGACTTTCTCTTCCTCTCTTAGATTTCATTCTATGTCGTTCTTCTGCGCTTTATGCTCTGTGTATTATTTCCATTATATGTGCTACACCTCTTCTGTGCGTTTCATTTTCTACACACAAAATGATTCTACCCACATGAATAACTCTCAACAAAAGAAATAATCTCTTCTCTTTTCTAGGTATATTTATCATACCAAGTCCTCTGCCAGATCATACATCTAACTCTTCATTCTCTCTGGTGATCATGCTGAGTCTATTCTTCATCAATGGTCGTTATCCTGAGATTCTTTAGCTTCTCTGGAAGTTACAGTCTTCGACGCTTTTCCATCTGTCAATTGTATCTATGACGAGTCTTCATCCTACTCGTATTTACCTCGAGACTCTTCATATCCTCTGGAGATCACCCTGAAGCTCTTCGAATTCTCTGGAAGATGCAATCACTCCATTTATGGAAGTTACAATCAGTCTGTTCCAACAGTTACAGAGAGAACCTCTGTGCACTCATCCCTTTGGCACCTTTTCCCTTCCTGAGAAAAACTTCACAGCAAGCACTATCTTTTCTTGCTAAGCGCCTTCCTTTTACGTGGCCATCGATCGTGACCAAACGCCTATTCAAAAGGTGCTTCTCGATATCCCAAACTTCAAAGTGGATCTTAGGGACGTGCTAGCTCCTCCCTCGATATAACCTTGGGTGATGATCTCATGTGACCACGCAATTGCAGGTGCATCCAAAGGTGGTGTAGATCAAACTACTTTTCACCCCACAATTTACCTCCATCTGCCATGTACCCTTTCTCCAAAACCATGGTTTCAATTGTGGCCCACTCGCAAAAAATTAAGACACGAGCATACTATGGCCCCGCAATGCGACAGGATCATCGATCTTATGATCTTGACGGTGCTCCTGAGTGGATAGATCAGATTGGACGGTTGATTTCACGAAAACAAATCAATGGTCAGATTTGATCCTTACACTCATATGTTCATTATTCAATCCGACGACTAGGAATTAATCAAACATTGATATGGACGGCTGTTGGAACTTCACCCTTCAGAACTTCATTATTTCATCTTTTCAAACTTACACTATCCTTCCACTGTACTATGATCAATGGTTGAAAATACACCCGAAGTGATCTTTCAGATCAAACAACTTGTGTCCTTGCTGAGGTGGTCTTTTGACGTGGGTGAGACATGTAGGCAGTGTAGTGGAGAGTGGAGGCAAAGCGTGGTAGTGGAGTGTGACGTTGGAGCTCATAGGTGGTATGTATGAGTGGTTTGGTGGTTTACTTGGAGGGGGGGGTCAGGTGGTAAGTGGTAATGAGGGAGGGGGGTCTGAGTTAACAGAAAGGTGACATGTATGAGGTCCCACAAGGAAAATACCACCAACTCGGACCCCCCCCCATGGTTAAAGGAAGAAATCTCGCGGGGGGGGGTGATATGCCATGTCGACCATAGATCTGAGTCACCGATTCTCAATCGCCGAGATTAGCGTTCTCTTTACCAAAATTATCACGTCCTTCCACTTTAGAATGATCTGACGGATGCGATATTCTTTGGATGATCCAACGGTTGAGAACATATTTCGGCTCTCCGGGTCTCCAGACTTCGGGAAGTTCAAATCTCAAACTGAATTCTTGAAGTGAGATTTTTTCGGACAGTAACCTCCTCACACATTTATACCCGAAACAAATGACATTCGTTGGATCAGGATCTTAGATCAATGACCCGATTTGTTTGCGATGCAGATATTCTATCTTATCATGTCCTTCCACTTAGAATGATCCCACGATCGACGAAAATTTATGTTTGATCTGATGGCTGACGAGTATTCAGATAATCAAATTCTCAACTCTTTAGCCCTGTTTAACTTACCCTTCAATTAATTCAATCCGACGATCAACATATATTCGGGTGATCATGATCTTAGATCTCAACCCTTTCTTATCCTATCCTTCCACTAATTCAATCCGACGGTCATCACATTTTCTCCATATCTGATGGTCCACATTCATTTCGGATTTTGGGCTTCAGGTAATTCAACTTTAAAGTTCCCAATTCATCCGAAGTGAGATTCCCCGAAGGGTAACCTCCTCACAAATCCACTGGATCTAACAGTTGCCGCACTTTTGGATTGGTGATCCAATGACCACTGTCACTCTTCCTCTTGAGCTTCTAATCTCTCATACTTAGAATATTTTCCAAGTGTTCATGGGTCTCAACCTTTGCTCCTCCTGCGAGTCCGTCTCTTGGACCTCGTCTACAATTCTGGAAATTGGTATCTCTTCTGAGCTTTCTTGTTTCTGCATACCGTTCACTTCTCCTCTTGAGTTTATGATTTTCCTGTAAAAAAATGATGCTGATGTCCTTGCCATCAATGAAAAGCACACGCTTTCCTGTAAAACATGCTAACAATCTCCCCCTTTGGCATTGATGGCACCCTAAAGGCTACTTCTTCGACCTCCAACTGTAGCATCTGAACCACTCCTCCCCCCCCCCCTTTTGACATCAATGTGAAATAAAACATGCTCCCCCTGAGATGTTGCATTACTTTGCGGAGGTATTAGATATTCAACCAACACATACTCCCCCTGACAGGATGGAATCTCTTAGGTTGATAATGGGGTCACGCCCAACTTCTAGCGTAGATACTCAAACTGATCTTTTGCAATAGGTTTAGTGAATATATCAACAATCTGATCTTTGGATGGAATATAATGCAAATAAACAATAGTGTTGGTCACCTGTTCCCTCAAGAAGTGATACTTGATGGGTATATGCTTGGTCTTGGAGTGAAATACAAGATTCTTTGACACACTGATTGCACTAGTATTATCACAATGAATTGGAATCAGTGCAGTATAATTTACCTCCAAGTCTGCAAGTGCTTGAATCTTCCATAATACTTGGGTACATAAAGTGACAACTGCAATGTACTCAACTTCTGTAGTCGATAAGGAAATGGAACCTTGCTTCTTGCTCAACCATGCTACAAGAGAATCTCCTAAGAATAATGCACCTCCACTCGTGCTTTTCCTTTCATCCATGTAGTTAGTCCAATTAACATCTGAATAGACTAATAATTGAAAATTCTGATTCCTAGGATACTATAGGCCATAGTTCATTGTTCCTTTCAAATATTTCAATATTCTTTTGACGACTATCAAATGACTCTGTTTAGGTGTAGACTGATACCTTCCTACCATTCCAATAGCATGCATTTTGTCTGGACGATATGATGTGATGTACAACATGTTGCCTATCATAGACCTATATGAACTCTGATCAACATTAGGTGAGTCATCATCCTTTCTTAGCTTGCATCCAGTGACCATAGGTGTGCTCACAGGTGTAGAATATTCCATTTGAAACCTTTTCAACATTTCTCTTAGATATTTATCCCAAGAAAGAAATAGTCCTTTAGACCTCTGAGTAATTTGAAGACCAAGAAAAAATGACAGTTCCCCTATCATAGACATTTCAAATTCAGATTGCATGGTAGAAGAAAACTATTTTACCAGTGAAGCATTATTACTTCCGAAGATGATGTTATCTACATAGACCAACACAATGAGCAAATCATTACCCTCTGTTTTGATATATATATATATATATATATATATATATATAGTTGTCAAATGTTCCTCTCTTGAACCCTTTCTCTTGAATATGCTTATCCAGTTGGTAGTACCAGACACGATGAGCTTGTTTCAACCCATATAAGGCTTTCTTTAGCTTGCAGACAAGTCAGGGTTATCTGACAGTTGGAAACCTTCTAGTTGTTCCATATAGACTTCTTCTTTTAGATCTCCATTTAGAAAATATGACTTGACATCCATTTGATAGAATTTAAACTTCTTATGACAAGCAGAGGCAAGGAACATTCTAATAGCTTATAATCTTTCTATGGACGCAAATGTTTCATCAAAATCCAGTCCTTTTATTTGACCATACCCTTTATAGACCAATATAGCTTTATTCCTAACATTTTGTCCTTGTTCATTCATTTGATTCTTAAATACCCATTTGGAGCCAATTACATTCTTATCTGCCGGTCTAGGAACAAGCTCCCAAGTATTGTTCTTCTCAATCTGATCCAGTTCCTCGTTCATTGATTGTAACCAATTTACATCTTCACTGGATTCATTGAAGTTCTTGGGTTCCACCATGGATATGAGGGCTATATGTGATTGCTCGACGTCTTTGATTATCCTTCTCCTGGTTTGTACACCTTTGTCTTTCTCACCAATTATCTGACTTGTAGGATGATTCTTTTGAGTAATTCTGGAGGAAGGAATTGATGTTGTCTGCTGATTTGAGTTTGCCTAAGTGTTTGTATATTCATTTGACTTAGAGTCTTCTTTTTCTGATTCTTGGACCTGTTCATCTTCAACTTCAATTATATCCTCTGTTGTTGATTCAATATTTCTCACCTCTCTTACTGGGACTCCTTCATCAACTTTTATGTCAATACAATCAACCAATTTATGCAGCCTCTTATTATAGAATCTGTATCCTTTACTATTTGTAGCATACCCTAAGAAGATTCCTTCATCATCCCTATCATCATACTTGCCAATGTTTTCATTATTATTCTTTATTTAACACTTACTCCCAAAGACTTTGAAATGTTTGATTGTAGCGGGTCTTCCATGCCATAACTCATATGGTGTCTTGTCACTGTGTGGTCTGAGGTGAGATTTGTTAAGAATATGGATTGCTATGTGTATTGCTTCTACCCAGTAGGTTTGACCACTATTCTTCTCATTCATCATTGACCTAGCCATTTGATGAACTGTTCTGTTTTGCCTCTCAACTGCTCCATTTTGTTGTGGAGTTCCTGGGATTGTGTATTCTCTTTTGATCCCATGTTTATCATAGAATTCATTGAAATCACTTGACACAAATTCTCCTCCTTTGTACGATCTTACAACATTTAATCTATTCCCTGTTTGATTCTCAATTAAATCCTTAAATATTTTAAATTTCTCAAATGATTCAACTTTTTCTTTGAGAAAAACAACCCAAGTGAGTCTGGAGTAATCATCAATGATCAACATGAAGTAGTTTTCCTTCCCTGTGCCTTACTATCTTGATGGTCCACATAAATCCATATGAAATAATTGGAGTGGTTTCTCTATTGAAGTAGATTTCTTGGATTTAAAATGTGTCCTGGTTATCTTTCCTACTTGGCAGGGTTTACACATAGAATCTTGTGGCTTTGATATTCTTGAAAGATCTTTTATTGCCTCAAGATTTTTGAGCTTTATTAAGTGGTCAAATTTTAGATGTCCAAGTCTCCTATGCCATAACTAGCTCTCATCATGTTTTCTTAGATGACGCTCTTCTCTATATTCTTTCAACACATGTACATTATTATTTGTCCTTATGCCTTTATCCACCACTTGTCCTGAGTTTACAGAATTTATCTTACAATCTTTGGAAGTGAACACCACATCACATCCTCTGTCACACATTTGACTTACACTGAGAAAATTATGTTTCAGCCCATCTACAAGCATGACATCCTGGGATTTTCCTTTTCCATTACTTAAACTCACCATCCCTTTACCCTTGATTTTACCTGGTTCATCATTTCCAAAGGTCACATTTCCTGTTTTGCCTTTACTTATAGACACAAACTTATCCTTGTCTCCAGTGATATGTTTGGAACATCCACTGTCTATATACCAGGGGTCCTTTTTTTTGAGTTGAATGTTCTAGACCACATTTTTCACTATCTTTCTTTTTCCATGCGCTGACATTTTTAGCTAAGGTTTTTTATCTTTGTATCTGTTTTGTAATTCTTCATATGGCAGTTTGCATATTTTTGGTCGAAGTTTTGACAGTTATAACATTCGAGCTCATTTTTCAATAGGTCAAAGTGATTGGTGCAACTTTGTCTACTCATTGGCTGTTTAGTTCTATGTTGCAAAGATTGTTTATTTCTTGATCTCCTCAGTTGAATGTCTCTAAAATTAATTTGGTAATTTTCAATCTTATGACCAAAAATAGAGCAGTAAAAACAATAACCATGGAAGAAATTTTGGTACTTGAAGGATGGCCTTCTTCTTGGTATTTGTTTTGTCCATCTTCTGATATCTTTGTTTTTGATCAGGGATCATCTTATCTTTATTAGCTTTTGGTGACAAAGTACTCACATGGTCTGATTGTCTGCTGACTTGGAACTTGATCATATTTACTGGATCTTTGATTTCTGTCTGTTTGCTTCTTGAACCACTTACATAACCTAAATCAATCTTCAACAAAGGAGATCTATGTTTTCTTAGAATGTCATTTAGTTCTGCTAAGGCTTTAATGCTTGGAAGATTTTGGAGATACAATGCTTTAAACTTCTCCATCTCTTTTTTGGTTTTTACTACCTCTTCTTCCAAGGCTTCAAATCTGGCCTTCTTTTCCGATAACTGTTGTTTCAGAATGTCCTCTATTTTATTTGCCTCTTCTAACTCCACTTTTAGCAGGGAAAAGTCTTCATCAAGTTTTTTACCATTCTTTTCAAACTGCATCAACAATTGTTTTTGTTTTCTCTTCTTAAGTCTGAGTCTGTCAATCTCTTCTAAAGCACTGATTAGTTCACCTTCCATATAAACCACAACTTATTCATCATTAACATCACTTCCTGTGTTTTTCTTATCATAATCCTCTTTGGCCATAAGAATAAAGTCATTAACCTTATCTTCACAGGAAGAGTCACTCTCTGTGTCTTCTGAAGAGTAATCATTGTTCACACATAAACTTTTCTTTTTACCAAATCTCCTGGGTTTGTACTTCTTTTCACCTTCAGAATGATGATCCCACTTCTTATGTGGACACTTAGATGCAAAGTGACCTATCTTTCCACAATTAAAAAAATTGAAGGGAAACTTGCCTTGATACTTGACTAATCCTTTCTTTAGTCTTCTCACAAATTTTGCTTCAATTTCATCAGGCTCAGATTCCTCATTCTTGTCTTCTTTAAAATATGCTTCTCTAGTGGTGGATTTTTCTTTACCTATCCTCATTTCATATGCAGTCAACGTTCCTAGAATTTGATCAAAAGCCAAAGCTTTTAGATCATTAAATTATTCTATAGCAGAGACCTTTGGGTTGAACCTATCTGGCAGAGATCTCAAAAATTTCTGAACTAAAGAGGCTTCCTCAATTTTTTCACCAAGTGCTTTCATTGCATTTACTATTTATTCAACTCTTAGAAAGTACTTCCCAACATTTTCATCTT
>ML830042.1:7954-18312 GCA_009831015.1 Picea engelmannii | reverse complement strand
TAAGAAAAGTTATGTTTCAATTTGAATAAAAGTTATGAGTTCATTAAAAGTTAAATGGTTGAAAAAGATTATGAAATCTTGTATCCGTTGATATATTGGTTGTATAGTTGGATGAAGTTAATGTTAATAAATCCAAGAACTAGGGCTCAAGTACATTCTAAAAATTGTGTTCTCATTGCACTGCATTGAGGTGTGAACTCTAGCCTAAATCTCATAATGATGTTTGCTTAATTATTTTAATGGTTATTAGGGTTAAATTCTATTAATAATGATATTTGGGTATAGGATTAGGTCAAGATCCATTGGAGCTATTTCATTTATAATTAGGGTTAGGCTCTTTTTAGAGTTAGAGTTAGGGCCTTTTTCCTTAAGGTTAAACAAATTTTTTATCTTAGAGAAGTTTTTTTTTAGACTTAGGTTTAGATTTTGAACTGGGCGACACTGGGGTAGGGAAGTTGTTTAAGTATTTCTTAAGGCGTTATTATCTTAGGGATATTTAGGTTTGTTTCCTTCATCCACATCAATGCGACGTGCCCTTCAGGACGCACCACGTGCTCCAAGGGTGCCACTCGCCTCGTTCGTTTCCTTTGCGTGACGTGCCCTTCAGGATGCACCACGTGCTCCAAGGGTGCCACTCGCTTCTTGTGTTTTTTTTGTGCGACGTGCCCTTCAGGATGCACCACGTGCTCCAAGGGTGCCACTTGCCAACTGGACTGATTGGTAGACATCTATAACCCCTGGAGTCAACACTCTGCCAGGTAAACTTGTGGGAGACTAAGGGCTCTAAGGAATAAGGCCCCTGCCTTATTGCGCGCCCTTTAGAATCATCGTGAGCGACTGTCGCAGTCTTCCCTCACGACATCGTGGATCCTCTCGAACTAGGTAATCGTTAACCTATAGTTCGAGCCACAGCGGGAGTGCTAGTAGGCGGTGGCAGGGCTACTGTCCACCCCTCTCCCTCAACCTCTCTGGAAATCGTGTGTGGCCCCTTTACTCCATATGTGAGTCTGGTCGTCAAGATATCATCAGCCTGCATCATCAACAATCATGTCATAAATGTCAACATCATATCATCAAATCAAATGAAATATCAGAGTAAATAAATTAACCCAAATAGCACACTCCCTGACTCAATCCAGAGTCCAAGGGGTTCCATCGATGCCTCGACATCCTCAAGGTCCCTAAACCCTGCACACTCAGTAAAACCGAGTCAATAGCACATGTCTATGTCAAGGCAGTAAAACATCAAGTCATCTATCATAACGCATCATAATCAAGGATAAGTGTTTTAACATCATAAAAGTCCATATCACTTGCGAGCAAGTGTCCTCAAAAATAAGTTTTCTCAGTGCGCCAGAGCGAGATGTTACACCTTTACAAATTGAAAAATCATGGTCAACAAAATTTTGCATAGATAAAATATGATTGCACTCGAGATGAAACTCATCATAATGAACAAACGAAAGAGCGTTATTGGTGAAATAAATGAGAACGTGAAAATATTGAAGGAATAAATAATGATGATGTAAATAGAGATTTGCATCCCGATTCTCAACAAGAAGAAGTCCAAGTAGATATTCATACATATTGTCTAGATTAAGTTTAGAATTCAAATTTAAATTATTTTTTAATATAATTGATTGTAATTTGAATTTAATATTTTTCAAAAAAAAAAAAAAAGATTTTCCTCATAACATCGATGAAGTCGTTGAAACCGAAATTGAAGCAAAAGTTGAATCACCTATAGATATGTACATAAATTTAGATAATACAAGAATCAAATTCTTATAGAGTTTAATTAATCTATGATCTGGTTTAGTTTTTTAATATAAGTTAAATTGAAATATGTAGTAGATATCAACATTGCTGATGAAATTTAAAAAAATGTTGATACTTACAAATTTGGGGTGAAAAAACATAACCATATTATAAGATATAGTGTTAATAATATGTATAAAACTTTTTTCAAAGATGAATCCATAGCAACACAAGATCAACTTTTGAGAGGTCTAATAAGGTCGAAAAAATTAAAAGAAGCTACATCATTATTGGGTATTCAAAAGTCGACAAAAAATACAAAAGTGGAACAAAATGTATTTGAGAATATAACTAGCGCATTAAAATATTTTGGAAAATCTCGAAAAAAAGATGTCAGTGTTGCACATAGAGTAATACAAATATCGAGTGTTCCATCTAGCAATATAAAATATCGTTTGACACAATACATGGAAAAAGTGATGGTAACCTCAAGAAAAACATTGTAAAAACATAGACAATTTTGATTGCAAATAGATGAAAATGATGAACTTACTTGTTGGACAGTTATGTCTAGACAACCCTACAAATATAGAATTGCAGAAAGTGTTAAGGAATTGTCGTGTAATTATTAGTTGACAAAATATCATGTTTTACCACATACAAGGGATGTGTTGCGACAAAGAATAGGATGAGATGAATATAAAGAACATGCAAAACATATATTTTCAATGACACAAATAGAATTGTTCAACAAGTTCAAAGAAAAGCACAAATAAGTTAAAATGCCCATCAATACATTTATGCAACAAAAACCATGGTTTGTTAGACCCATCACTGTTCGTGACAATTTTTGTTGTCATTATCATGTGGAATTTGAGTTATATTACGACACTTTTATTGATTTTGGTAAAACTTTCTGGGCAGTTTCACCTCCTTCCACAATCCATGGTTTTATATCCCAAATTCTACGTGAAAGAGAAGGTGATGAATTATTTTACCAAAAAACATGTGTTGGTGGAAAAAATGTGATCGTTGTGGAAATCTAATTTTATTTCACTCCAAGTATCCTATTGATATGAATGATCAATGTTTGTATGATATAACAGTCAATTGTAAGAGATATGAATATATCAGTAACACTACTACATCTTCAAATATTGTTTCCAAAAGGATTTATTTGAAAGTGGATAAAATCAGTGTGGTAGATTTTTTGAAGAAGTTTGAGAAAGAAATTTATAAGTACACCACGCATTCACATATAGCTCGATGGAAAGACCTACAATTCAAACAATCCCGTGAAGTGTTTCCACCAGGGACAATTTTATCTGTAGTTGATTTTGCAGAGAATTACACATTCACTGCACAAACAAAAATACAAAGTGAATATTATCATTCTGATCAAGTATCTATATTTGTCCACGGTCTATATAGACATTCTCAACAAAGTGTTGATAACATAAAAAACACCGATGACAATTGTCATGCTATTAAAGAATATCACTTTTATATAAGTGATGATCGTAAACATGATACACATTATGTACAACATTGCTTTGATAAATTTTATGATTCATTGAAAAACTGTGGGATCATATTCGATCGGCATTGGATATGGTCAGATGGATCTGCGGGTCAATTCAAATATTCCTGATCATTCTATTGGCTATGTCGTCTTCACAAGAAATCAAACATTACACATTGTTGGAATTTCTTTGAGACTGGTCATGGAATAAGAGAGCATGACAATGTAGGAGCATGTGTAAAACGAGCACTTCGTAGGTATCAAATGAACCCTCATGTCGATCGATTTGAATATGCTTATCAAGTTGTTGAATGGTGAAAATAGGAACTAATCCATGAAAATAATCCATTAAAGGATGTGCGCAGGTGTGTGTATATATATGTTGTACACACATGTGATTTTTTTTTTTCATTCAAAAATATGATTTTCAATCATGTTCAATAGAGAAAGTTAATAAGTTTTTGTCTTTAATATGTTTATTAGATTGACATTTCACATTTATATTTAAATAAATTATTATTGGACCGTGTGCAATTTTTTTGGCATATTGGCATCCGAGATGTAGATAGATCAATCCCATATGAGACCAATGCAATACATGGGACTCGAAAATTGCATTCAATTAAAACAAAACCCTTCCAAAATGTGTTTTCATTTGATGGAAGAAATGGACCTTGTTTTTGTTCACTTTTCATAGAGGACACATAATCCACAAACATTTGTGAAAACGAAACTGAGAAATATGTTAAAGCTTGGAGACACACCGAAATTAATACAAGGGGGAAAATGCCACTTGCAAGCTTAGAGGAGATTAAATAAAATGAAACTATAATGTCAATTGATGGTGATAGAGTTTTTGATCTTGTTAGAGAAGGTAAAATGTATGTTTCAATTGTTCAAACATATTTGTTATGCTTAAACAATGTAGATTTACATGTATTATCTAGATATATAAAATTTATATATAATACTATTGTGTGCATGTGTGTTGATCTAATGAGAACTGCTTGTTGGAATATGACGAGTTATTTGCAGGAGATGTCTTTTTTGTGGTTGCACTTATAGACAACAATGAAAACGTTAAATATTATCTGATGCGATGCACACAAAGAAAGATAAAATTATTAGGAGATTTTGATGATAACAATTTTATATATGAAAGAGGATCCATCGTATTAAAAGGTTTTTTTTCAAGGAACCCATCAAACCGATAGTCATGTTCACTTTCAAGACTATCAGTCATATGCCATAATTTGTCAATATAGTCATTTGGTATTTGCAACACACATAAAGTTAATAGAGGTTCAATCAAGGAAAATATCAAAAGTTAGAAAATGGAAAATGTCAAAATTCGATCATGAACGAATAATTGAAGATGGCATACCATTACGATTTTTTTAAACAAACTTGATATTCTAATTTTTATTTTTATTTTTCATCAAGTACACGTATATGATTATAATATTATTATTGTAACGATTTTGATCTTTTTTTAATTCCCTCTTAAGAATCATCATTTTTTATTGTCCACAGATGAAGGATGGATCATCACTATTATTCAAGGAAAACCACGTCACTTGAAATGACCCATTGGTGACCCATTAGTGGTCCTTAAGGGGGAATTTCATGTCTCTACATGTCTTGGGCCAATAACTTATTTCCTTATGTTCCATTGGTGGTCCTTTCTCTTCTCTAACTTCACATAACATTGTGAGGGAATTGATTAGGTCATTGACATGTTGATAGGAATGTAAATGAAGAAGATTCAACAATCCCTTCTACGTTCAATGCCTACAAAGTTTTAAAACTAGGGTTCATTGGGGTCAATTCAAGAAAACTATAGATGGATAAGGATTGATTGATCCATCTTTGCATACTTGTAGATGAAGAAGGGTTTCCCAACTCTTATTAATGTAACATATATATGGAGAAGAGTTGGTCTAACCTTCTAGGATTGCTAGAAAGTATTGCAATGGATATGATAATAAAAAAAATGTTAGTGGATCATTTCTCCATATACCACTAAAGAAGTTAAGTATATGGATATTTTGAAATAAAATTGAAATATAATATGACAAAGAGAAGGGTCATCCAATCATTCCTTAAGATTCCACTAGTAAAGGTTAATCTAGTTATATTCCATTACAACCATAGGAACAACTAAATCTAAAATTAACATTAAGAACACCATGAAATTAATTCATATTTGAACAACTGAATCTAAAATTAACATTAAGAACACCATGAAATTAATACATATGGGATGGAGAAGGACCGTTCAATCCTTTTCCTTTCCACTTTACATCATGTTTTGGATCCATCATTGCTATCTAATGTATATACTATGGTGAAAGTGTATTGTTCGATAATAGTTTTCTGTTCAACAAGTGTACTATTGGAAAATTGTTTTGGTGTGTTCATTCCTATATGCCTAAATAATGATTAATGAGTTTTGATCTTGATTTAGAATTAATCTTGTACTCATTTAGAATTAATCATTATCTCAACATAATATTTTACATGCTCAAATGGTGTGAATATGCGCATATATTTTTCTACATAAAATATTCAAATACATAGTGATCTTGATTCTCTTGATTGATAGGATCACAATGATGGATGATATATGTGATACAATATTATAGTGTATTACCCATTGATTCACTAGCATGGATCTAAATCCATTAAAATTTCTCTAGATTACTCCATTAATGAAATAAAATAAAATTACAAAATAAAATTCATGGTTATTTTTTGTGTTATCCAGTTGCGTATTAAACCTCCCACTACACAATGATATATTACCAACTAAAGTGATGGTAGGTTTTTAGAGATATACACAAGCAAATTTAAAACATGGAATCTAAATATCCAATTGAGAACTTCTTTATTTTTAATTCTATGTTATAATAATGTGCCCCTTTTTATAATATACAACTTCCCTTTTTTCCCATTACTGGACTATGAGAAATATTTTCTTTCTTGTAAGGCGTTTTTTCCATTTTATTGGACTCTTACTTTTTAAGTTTATTCTTTCTTATAAGGTGTTTTTTTTTTCCATTTTATTGGACTCTTACTTTTTAAGCTAATTCTCCAGGAAACTTTCTTACTTGGACTCTATTTATTTTACCAAATTTGAAATCTATGGACTGCAAATGCATGAAACTCATAAGTTAAAAAAATTGAAATCTATGGACTGCAAATGCATGAAACTCATAAGTTAAAAAAATATTAAATGAACCCAAACTCATTGCACCATCCAGATCATCTATTGTATTATTGAAACCTAAATATATGCATATTTCCTTTTTACTCACACAAGAAACCTACTATAACAATCTAGGATTTTGAAAATACCAAATTCAACCTATTATTTATTTCAAGGCAAACAAATGCATCCACCATGAAATTTGAATCGTGCAATAAAAATAATTACAATTTTATTTAATTTATATCTCTATTATAGGTTATGATGCATGTATAATTTAAGAGCCAACATTAAATGTTTAAACTCTCTCATTTTGGTGAAAAACTATGGAGAGGGTATTCCAATCTTTCACTAATGTGTTGGAAATAAATATAATCATCAATTTAGTAAAGGAGTTTTTATGCTAAATAAGATTAGTGGCATTTTTTAAGCTAATGATTTTATGGGTGTATAACAATTCAGAGTGCCGACTCTTATTTCTTTGAGCCATTTAACCCATATTTCCATATTAAACACTAATATGAAAGGAACAATCATTGTTAGCGGTTTGGGTTACTATTCAGAATGAATATTGAATCACAACTTTACAAATAACTTATTCTAGTTAATGATAAAGAAATGATATATTAGAACCTTCCTTATAAGAATATTACCATATTAAACATGACTATGCAAGGATAACCTGTTATCAATGGTTTAAGTAGTTGTTGAGAGTCTCATCCTTAGGAAGCATGTATTCTATACAATGATAGAGATAATACCTATTAGTAACTACCCTATAAGGGGCCTACCTAATAAGGACATAGGAATAAGAATGTGGGGATGTGGAATATGTGGGACCTCATGTATGATCAAGAGGTAATACCTATCTAGTGATTGAAATTCATTGCAAGCAACTGGTAAAATGAGTATTTTGAGAGTGTTTTCTAATATTATATATAAACTTGCCATTGAATTATTCAAATAGTGAATGAAATTCATTGCAAACAATTAGTAAAATGAGTATTTTGAGAGTGTTAAACCAAAAACAAATAAATATTTAAATAGATGAATAGATGGTAGCAACCCATAAAGTACTCCTATATAGAAAATTCAAATTCAACTAAAAATAAAATTAATAATAATAGAGTTTAAGAGTTTGTCTCCATAAATGTATATTTCCATATAACAATTTAATAAAGTCTAGACATTCTTTTCAGATTCAAATCCTACATCTTCGCCATCTTGCAAAAATAACTGACCAAGTTCTACTTTCTTCTTCTAGAGTCTATCAATTGCACTATCAACATCCCCCTTCAAAGGACAAGAATTGAAAATTACTGATACGACTATCCAACTTAAATATCACAAACCTAGTCTATAATCATGGCCAATGCTTAACTTAAATAAAATATATACATGTTTAACATAAACTGTACACTTGTTTAAAATAATATTTAGATAAATAAAATAAACCAGATCAAGCAAAATTGGCATACCAAAGGTGTTGCAATTCATCCTCGTACATTCATTCTCTCTTTCTCGCTCCATGCACAAACATTACTGTAATAAGAAAGAAAAACCAATAATACATATTAGTATATACTTGTCTAAAATAATAAACATATAAATATTAAATAAGTGATTCAATCAAGAATAACATACCCAACCATGAGTAAGAATAACATACCCAATCGTAGTTCCATGGATCTAATACTATTTCTCTCTTTTGATTCTACTCTCCATAGTAAGCCATTCTTCCAAAAGCATAAATCTTTAATTTTTTGCTATGGTTTAGATGTTCTCATATTATAATCAAATGCTCTTTACAAAATTCCTACATTAATGTGAACTAAGTATGATCATATACATAATATTTTTAAAGAGAAAAGTTGGTGTGTGGTTGGTAAGCAATCAATGTTCAAAGTTAGATAATACCCCAAGAATGAAATCACTTGGATGTATGCATAAAACAAAAATCTGGATTCTTCCAAGAAGATAAAACTTTCCTCTTTTTGTTTTGAAATAGATGTCTCATATAATCAATACAGAGTTAGATAATACCCCAAGAATGATATCACTTGGATGTATGCAAACAACACAAATCTGGATTCTTCCAAGAATATAATTTTTTCCCCTTTCTGTTCTAAAATAGATGTTCTCATTAATCAATATCATGTACCATGATCTAAGCATAAGATCATGTACACCATATTTTTAAATCTAGGAATGTTGGTTGGTGGTTAGTAAACAACAAGTTAAGAGTTTGACGATACTACAATCATGTAAAACATATTTATAAATCTAGGAATGTTGGGTGGTGGTTAGTAAGTAACAAGTTAAGAGATTGACAATACCCCAAGAAGAAATTCACTTCGTTGTATGCAGAAAACATAAATGTCCATATTACACCATTCTTCCAAGAAGATAAATCTTTCCTTTTTCAATTGTGGGATAGATGTCCTCAAATAATCAAATGCTCTTTCAAAAATGTCTGCATCATGATCTGAACATAAGTAAGATAATGTATATAGCATATTTTTAAATCTAGAAATGTTAGTACGTGGTTGGTAAGAAATTAGTGAACAGTTCAAGACAATACTCAAAGAAATAAATGGTGGTTTGAACATTCCCCATTCTTTTCAAATTTAGAAACGTTAGTTCGTGGTTGGTAAGCAATTAGTGAAGAGTTCAAGAAAATACTCAAAGAAATAAGGGATGGTTGAACCTTACCCATTCTTTCCCCAAAGATATACCATTTTAAATGATGGTAAATTTATATAGGGACTGGTTGACTAACCCTTCCATGAATAGAAAATGTTTAATTAAAATATTATACAAGGAATATTTGATCAATCAAAACTTCAATTTTTCTACAAGTGTATTTCAACTACAAATAAGCCATGGTTTTAAAAATAATGTTGAATTCTTTTTGAAAAAGAAATGTAGGCAAAGGGTATTGAATTTATTTGATCAACCAAACTTCAGTTTTGCTACAAGTGTATTTCAACTACAAATAATCCATGGTTTTAAAATTAATGTTGAACTCTTTTTGGAAAATAAATGTAGGCAAAGGATATTGAATTTGTTCTGCACATCTTTCAAAAGGAAAGAAAAAGGGGACCTAAAAAGTTGTTCTGCACATCTTTCAAAAGGAAAAAAAAATAGATATGGAAAATGCATTAAGGATAGTACATGTAGTTATATCTAAATATCAAGTATATATTATTCTAAACCATTGACATGGACGAAAGAAATACAAGACAACTGCATCATGTGCATATCTATAATGTAACCCATAAAATTTCAAAAAAGTAGAAAAATCAATTTAAACATTCATGTGTATATAATAAAGTCCTCATAAAAACACACTAGAAATTGCAAATTCAATGTACATGTACATGACCTATGCATCATAAGGTATGAATGCATCCTTCTCCAATATGGACACATCCTTCACAGGTGCTCTATCTGACACTCTCTTCTCCAAGTTGGTCTATACCACATTTGAAATTTGCATGTCCATTAAGGCATCTACTTACATAAATAATTTTTGATGAGTTAAAATTAAATGATAGACACTTGAAATCATAGTTTTAAACTTTGAAAAATGCAATTTACCTATGATGTGCCAACCTCAATATCATCCCCCTCTTGAAATTCCCCCAACATTTGCGATGACAACTGATATAAACCTATAAATGTGTTGGGAGATGGCAAGGAAATACGTGAACAAAACAACTTTGGATTTTAGAGAAATGTGTTCACATTAATGACAAGATATAAATTTCTTGGATTGATTCTTCAACAAGGAGTGGAAATTATACAACTAAAGTGTAGATATGGATATTTCTAAAAACATACATGATTCATTGCATCAAAATTTAAAGA
>ML830041.1:44176-56856 GCA_009831015.1 Picea engelmannii | reverse complement strand
ATTTATGCATTGTTTTTCATTATGATTAATTAATTTTATTATTATTGATATATTTGATTGCGAATGTGCTAAATGAAGGTAACTTTTAAATTTTACTGTTGTGTTGTAATTTAATGGTTGTTTAAATTAATTTGGCCATTACACAAGGGACCAAGTTTGGTTTTTATATATTATATATAACAATGCAAAATAAATAAAATTAATTTTTTTTTTACATGAATGTGTACACAAATTACAAGACTGTGTAGATGGAGATAAAAGCAAAAGAGTGGACTAGATCATTAAAACACATGTGTGAGGCTGAGACAATAATCCAATTTTCATATTTATTTCATTCTAAGATACAAAACTAAGTTCTCTTTACAAACCCCTACGAGGGTAGGGACCAAAGTCAGATTTAGAAGCCTTCAAGGGGCACCATACAAAAAGACTCTGACAACAAAAAGAAAATTGAAGCTAAATATTTGGATCAACTTTCCACAAAATGATGTCACTTGACTCTTCATGATATTATTTATCAGCCATGAAATTCAATTCATAAACAAACAATAATACACAGAATGCCAAAGATAAAGCATACACCTTTAAAACAAGTTGCTGAAATATGTGATTCAGTTTTTGAATCTCCCTGCCTTCAATAAGACCCTATTGTCATCAAGAGGGTTAAGCCTTCTAGTAAACTCAGAATGAATGAAAATGAAAGTATATCACTAGTAAAGAGAAAACCTTATGGCTACAGTTCTCCTTCTATTCTCTCCCTCCTTTGTCTCTTCATCTCATTGAGCTTTTATTCCTTCTCAATAAGTTATGGTAGTTCAACTACCTTTCTTTAGTTAAGAAAAATTATCTTAACTAATTAGTTGAGAAAAATAATAATAGTATATATAAATAAGTGTCTAATTAAATAATAATTAAATAGATGGGACCCCTTGTGACTCCCAATTATTTATTTTAATAATCTTCAAACATGAAATATAAAACCCAATCATTTGATTCAAATATCCTCCTTGTAACTCCTGTGCTCATATTTATAATCAAATATTTAAATATCAACAAAATATAATATGAACATATCCAAAAATAACATTATATCCATGTTGTCCAAAAAATTGCATAAATATATGCTTGTTTTCTGAAATATTGTCAAAGTGAAAGGATTGCCTTTAACATAAAAATTAACATTTAAACATCATAAAAAACCGTATTTACTGTGAGAGGCATTTGGCCTCTTTTCACTTCTGTTCCCTTTTGATCTTTCTGTGGTAGCCTTAGGATGATTGGAACCTTGAGGATCAACTGTGCTAATAAAGCGAGAAACATCATCTTTAAGATGAAGGTGGGAGGACATAGGTTTGGAGGACTCTCTGGATGATTTGGAGGCAGTGGAAAGACCTTTTCCTTTATCCTGCACAGTCTTGGGAACATCAGTTTTTAACCTCTTACTAGCATGAGATGACTACACAGGTGAGACAACACGATCATCTTGGGAAATTTGATTCTTTGGTGGTGGAGCAAGGGGTAATGGCAAAGAAGCAGTAGGCCAACCATCGTGATGAACAACAGACTGGTGGACAATCTTTTGGCATCCATCATTGGCAGACGGTTTTGGTTGCACTAATACATGAGGAGGGACTCAGATACTGGAAAATGTTTTATGTGCTTGCAAGGGAGGTATTTGAGGTCGGGGTTGGAGGATCTCATGGGAAACTAGGTTGAAGAACCCGTCTTTAAAAATATGATTCAATTCTTGTGGATTGGCATCGAAATGTATGGAAAACAGAGGTCGTATATGACCTCTTTGCCAATTTACTTTGCCATTAATGCCTCTTCTGAATAAATGCATCCTGAAGAAATGTTCCAATTAGTTATGAAAAATCTTGTCAGTCCATACATCAATACCATACCCAAATAAAATCAAAGGTTGGTTCTATCATTCACAACAGAAGCACATGTAATCCATCCATTCATCATACTACTCAAATCAATAATTAATTTCTATTGACCAGGGAATGATAGAGCTATTGGGAAGATGATATGCTTGTAAGGAGAAAAACGTGGTATAATGAAAAGGAACCACCAATGGATACTGTTCAAGAAAAAATAGATGCAATTTCCATATAAAAACAATATTTCCAGTTCAAAATTTCAAATGCTAGCCACTTCTTTTTCTTTTATTTCTTTTAAAATGCAATTCATAATAACAGAACAGGGAATTAACATGAATTTGGAAAGATGGTGGGCTTGTAAAGAGAGAAAAGTGGTATAATGAACGAGAAATGAAATGTATATTATTCCATTATATAAAATAACATTTTTTCTTCAAAATGACACACCCTTAATTGCCAAAAGAACATTTTTAACTATAGGAAATTTCAAACTTCAAGACAAAACAACTTCCATATCAAACCCAAAACATAACTTCAGGACTGTCAAACTCAACCATTGAATTTCCACCTTTTCTTCATACATGTTTGATCGAACAACAACATAATTTATAGACAGACTTTTCACAATTCCAACTAACCATAATCATATCCAGATCACTTATACAAGACATCGGGAGGTCAAGGAAAATAACATACCATCAACCTTAATAATTTATATCAAACCAATTATAATTTTTTCTCAATGGACTTGGTTTGAGAACCTCTATTTTATTAGCTGGTTACCATTTTTTTTTCCCAAAAACCAAACGAATCCAAACATCACAGAGGAAAAACAATTATAACCAATTTCTTCCACTATACAATTTTATTACTTTTTATTTGCAAAGTTCTTTTTATATGATAAACTATCAATAGAATCATTAAAACAATTAAGACCAGATCAAATCAAGTGTGCAATAGAGTGTACCATAAGTCAACAACTCTTCAACATATGAGGTCGGTATCACAAATTTCAGTATTTGTTACGACCACCATTATGACTGACTCATTGTCTGATTTAGGTAATCCCACAATAAAATCCATAGAGATATCCCTACAAATAACGGGTGGAATCAGAAGCGGTTGTAGTGTGCCAAGAGATTTGATTGTTTCTCCCTTGTTGCATTAATAAACATCACATCCTTCCAAAAAAGTGTGAACGTCCTTTTTCATACCATCCCAGAAAAAATAATGTTTGACCCAGTCATAGGTTTTGGTAAACCCTCAGTGCCTAGTTGTGAGTGTATCGTGAAGATAAGAAAGCATCGTTGATTTAAGTTGTGACTTTTTACTTAAATACAATTGGCCTTTGTATAAAATATCAACATTGTGCCAAGAATACCCTAGCGAAATTGGAGAGTTGGCTTGCAATTGTTGGATCTAATGCAAAATTTTAGGATCTTGGAGCCATTCCTGGCAAACATTTTGGAGACTATCTGGTACAATGAAGGAGAGGGAGAAAAGGGACCCTTCATCTTCATATTTTTTTGAAATAGCATCAACAACCAAATTTTATTTTCCTTTCTTGTAAATTATCTCATAATCATATCCAAAGAGCTTAGTCACCCATTTTTCTTGATCTTGGGAGGAAAGTCATTACTCCAGAAAATATTTGAGGCTTTGATGATCTGTATTAATTTGGAAGCATTTCCCCAAGAGATAATGGTTCCATAGATCCATGGAATGGATAATAGACAACATTTCCTTTTCATAGATTGATTGGCCCAAATGGCATTCTGACAATTGTTTGTTGGTAAATGCCAAAGGTCTTCCCTCTTGCATAAGGATTGCTCCAATTCCTCTCTCGGAGGCATCACATTCTATTATAAAGGTATTTGTGAAGTCACAAAGGGCCAAGACTGGAGTAGTGAAAATAGCCACCTTCAAGGCTTGAAAGGGATGATCAATTGTGAGAGTCCAAGTGAAATAATTATTTTTAAAGAGAGAAGTGAGGGGTGCCACAATCTTTCCATAATTTTAAACAAACTTGCGATAAATAGCCTATTAAACCTAGAAAACCACACAAGATTTGATAGTCTTGGTGCAAGGACAATATGGCATTGCTTCAATATTCTTAGGATCCAAATGGACACCATTATTGCCAACAATATGACCTAATTACTTGACTTCTGAGGCGCCAAAGGAACATTTAGAGTGTTTGAGGAAAATTTAGTGACGAGAGAGTAGATGGAGAACTTGATCCACATGGGAAAGATGGGATTACCAAGTTTTACTATAGATGAGAATATCATCAAAGAAAACTAAGACAAAATGATGGAGAAAAGGACAAAAGACATGATTCATGAGGCTTTGGAAGGTGGAGGGGGAATTGCACTGACCAAAGGGCATGAGAAAGAACTCATAATGACCCTCATGAATTTGAAAGGAAGTCTTGTGGATGTCAAATGCTTGCATAAGTAGCTGGTGGTAGCTAGAATGAAGATCAAGTTTATTGAAGTACTGAGCACCACTCACCTCATCCAAGATATCATCAATGATATGAATGGGAAACCTGTCCTTGATGGTGAGTTTATTGAGGTCACAAAATTCAAGACACATGCACCAAGCACCTTCTTTCTTGAGTACCATGGCCATAGGAGAAGAATAAGGGTTGGTACTGGGGAGGATAACACCCGCTTGGAGAAATTCCTACATTATTTTCTCAATTTCATTATTTTTGGATAAGGGATGATGATAAGGGTGAACATTGGGAGGAAGACTTCGAAGAACAAGGGGGATGGAATGATCATGAAAACCACTAGAAGGTGGAAGTTCCTTAGGAGTGGAAAAAACAACTTGATGTTTGGAGAGGATAGCATGGAGGTCAATATGCACAAAGGGTGTCTCAACCGCTTGAATGGAATGGAGTTGAGAAATAATATCGAAGTGACCTTTCTTGAGGAGATTTTCCATGCGATGGGAATTGTTGATCTCATGAGAACCAACTGTGATACATTGGAATTGATACGGTTGTCCCTCCGGTTGGAATTTCATGGTTAATTCCTTAAAATCCATAAGAATGGGACCCAAAGTACATAACCATTCAGGACCTAGCACAATGGCACTGTAACACCTTGTTTCCCCCAGTCTGTAAAAATAACTATATTGGCCAAGAACTATGGTAAACTCAAATATGTGAATGTTTGATTTGATGGACCTTTGTATAAAAGGTCGATGAATGTAAATTATGTTATGAATATGTGTTGCATGACTTCTCGGAGGGGGATGTGCTAAAAGAGACCACGATGGATAATGAGAGGTGGTGGAAGGGACCTGGAATGGTTGCATTAACTTCCACCGAGCCAGTACCGTACTGGTTTTTACTTGCTCAAAGACCAAATAAACTCTCTGACCCTGGAATGGATTTCCTGTCAGATTGGTAGGTGGGGAGGCTCCTCAAGAGTTAATGAGGGGATGGGGGTGAACTGCCCATCCGTAAAATCTCTCAGACTTGACCATGGATGGGGAAATTCGCACCACACACAATATTGCAAAAAAAAAGGCAAGAGAGGAAGTGTGGTAAAGGGTAGAGAGAAAGCGCATGCTACAGGGATCGCAGAATAGAACTGGAGAAAATCTAGAAACACAGGGAGTTATGAACATAAGAGAAGGAGAGTAACCTTCGTCCTGGATTATTTTTCTGTATCAGGAGAATGAGAGTAACCTTCGTCCTTGACTTCCGTTGAGCTGGAAGTAGGAGACTGAATCTCAAAGCATCATGGTCTAGCTTGGGGGTGGCTAGTGGTAAATCCATTTGGAGTCATTGAGCCTACAATTGGGTGGAAACGAGCACCCCTCTCAGCAGTTGCATCATGCCTGGTGGATCTGATAAGTGTTTTATGCCTTGTATTTTGAATTGCATATCATGAATACTTGCTCATGTTTATATTCTCATAATGATTTCTGTGTGGAATGATTGCCTGGTGTTTTAGATTGGAAAAAATGGATGCATGTGTATAGTTACATGCCATAGTTGGTTTCTGTAAAAATGATTAAGTCTGGGGCATGAGTTCACTCCACCGAGAATCGTCTTGTTTGCTTGATTCTCATAATATTATGGGAAGGCTCCTTAAGAGTACTCTTCCCCGGGAATTACCCCATAAACCTTAGAACCATATCGAATCTTTACCCAGAGACTCGACTAAGATTAGGGACAATTGCCCAAGAACCGTCTGAAGGTTTATGCAATCGGGGTCTGGAAACCTTATGCAAGAAAGAGTAGCTCTCTAAGGTCTCAGAGTCATGGGAGTTTGAAGCTACGAGAGGTTGAATTTTGTGATTCAAGCTCATAAAGGATAGAAATTCTAATTATCAAAAGAGAATACCCCATCGTTTGGTAGACGAACGGTCAGAATCCTTTCGGAAATACCCTAGATCTGTCAAGACCGATGGATCTAGAGGAGGAGTGCAGGCGTTAACACCTAGACCCTTTCATCCTTCACAAGTAGCGATGGGATCTAGGACCGTAGATCCAAGTATCTGTCGGAGCTCTATTGACTGTTGATCTTAACCTTTGCATAGGTAGGACAATGGACTCGACAATGTCCTGAAAGTCCCGAAGTATTCAGAACCATCCATCAGCACAGGACGTGTGGTAGTCGGGTAGCATTTTGCTGACTCATGACTTGGAGTGGTCAAGGGTAGGAATACATGAACTCACGATTCATGAAATCACAACGTGATCATGGTCGTTGGATCCAAGCCACAGGAGAACCGTTGGATCAGAACCTCCACGTGGTATCGCGTATCGGGGGTTCAAAGGCTAGAAGAATTTATTTTTGACTATAGAAGTCACAAAGTGTTGAGCATTGAGGGCTCATGCGAACAAGTGGCACATCTGTTAGGTGGGGACCACATGTTTGACAGGTGGCATAACAAAAAGCACCCAGAGAAAGGTGGAAGTAGGTGACAGGTGGTGGACACATTTCACCTGGGAAAGATTCAACCCATTGTTGACTTATCGTGTTTCATGGATTTGCAAAGGAGGAGTATGAGGGCTCAACACTCCAACTCATGATGTCGTGAGATGTGAGTATTTATAGTGTTTAGAATAGCCTACAGTTATATGTAGCAGGAGCTAGTGAGGACGAAGCCATACCCGTATCGCATTTCGGGTATCGGTGTTTGGAGAAAGAGGAGTCAAGAGCCTTGACTCTCTGACTCGCGATTTGCAAAAGGTGCTTTCACTAAGGCCACATTGTGGTCACTTGGAGGAGGATAAGGGAAGGGATGGTTTGCGCTAAGCCCCGTAGAAATTCAGGGATTCTGTCCCTCGAAGAAAAGAGAAAAAAAAAAAATTTAGTCGCCATAATGGGTGTGTGACAAATTGGTATTAGAGCATGGTTACAACACTTGGCCTACTTGGGCTCATGAACGAGTTGCGCAAAAATTCCATTTGAAGTACTCTTAAAAGGAGTAACCCTCTATCTTAACCCCCTTTATCAAAAGTCAAAGTTAAGAATAAAAATTCCTATTGTGTGTATGCATTTAAAAAATATGAATTATGCACTGGTTATAAATGAATATAAATATTGACTAACAACAAGTGTTTTTCCTGCACACAAGGGGACGATCAACCTTGGGGAACTGCACACACCTAGAATGGTGATGCACCACGAAGTGGGGGATGGCTCCCACAATAGAGATGAAGAGTCTAACGAAAGGAGAGCGGTAGAGACCCCTCCAGATCTAGCTGAGACTGTGAGAAGCCTCATGGTCAAACTATAGAGATGCAAGGCTGACAACGAAAGGTTGATAAAAGAGAAAGAGAAGAAAACATAAATTAATGCAGTCTTGCTACAGAGTTTATCCGACATACAAAGACAATTGCAACATGGACCTGACACCAGTCACGCGGACCAATGACAGACAAAGAAAAGTCGAAGTCCACTTGGGATATGGAAATGTGGTATTTTAAGTGGCCACACTAGGAAGAGCACCTCGAGAAAGGTCCAGCCCAGAGATAAGGGACAAGCGTCGGACGATTCCTCTGGAAAGGAAACTGGAAACTTGGAGGGATCTTCTAGTAGCAGAACTAGTTCTTATTCCTGAAGACAACGGAAGAAGCGAAAGCATTCCAAAAGTCATAATCTCGAAGAATTCAAGAAGGCCAAACCACCCTCTTTAGACAGTGAAATAAAGAAGGGGGAGGAAGTGGAGGCCTGGCTTCTTGGAATAAAGAAGTATTTCAGAGTCCATGACTTCTCAGAAAAATTGAAGGCCCAAGTAGCCACTTTCAACTTGAATGGAATGGCTTCCATTTGGTGGGAAGACCTTAAGAATGTAAAAGGGATTCACGAAGAGGACCTATATTGGGAACGGTTTGAGAAATACTTTAGGAAAAAGTATCTATCAAAAAAGTATTTTGACGAAAAGACTAAATAATTCTATGAACTCAAGTTGGGGCAACTCACCATAGAGGAATATGTTAGCAGATTCCTCGAGTTGCTGAGGTACGTACCCTATATAAAAACAAAAAAGGAAAAGGTGCAACAATTCATCAGTGGACTACCTAAGGAATATCAGAACATGATTGATTTTGACGAGCCAAAGACCCTAGAAGACACTATCCAAAAGGCAAGATATTGTTATGAATAGCTTGGGCATCGGACAAAACCTCACAAAGGATGGAAGTAGAAGAATAGTTTAGGATTCCAGAAAAAGGGGTTTAAATCCCCAAGATTTAAAAAATATAAAAAGGACTCAAGGATAAGCTTCCCAACCTGAAGTGTACATTAGTAGAATTTCCCCTCCCAAAGTGGATATAAACCTTCTGTATCTCCCCCAGGAAAGATTGATAACCCAAAGAGAGAACCCTTGAAATGTTGGGGTTGTGGAGAAGAACATCTACTGAGGGACTTCCCGCACCGACAACAGAATAGTCAGAGAATTTACAACGTTCAAGAAGCTACCATCATCAATGATGTGGCTAGGAGTGTGCCACAAATTTATGCAGCCTTGGATAATAAACAAGATGACCACCAAGCTTTAGTGGTGGATATGGAAGGTATGATCACCAACCATCTAGTGTCTATTCTAATTGACCCTGGTTCAAATTTGAGTTATATAGCTCCTAAGGCTGTTGATAAGTGTAAATTACAGCCAAATAAGCATGCCAAGCCATGGTTGGTACAATTAGCCACTAGCACCAAAAGAAAAGTAGCGGAGGTCATACCATCTTGCCAATTCACTATGGGTGAATTCCCCACCCAAGCAACCCTTAACATACTACCCCTAGGATCGTATGACCTATTGATTGGTATGGAATGGCTAGCCACATATAAAGCCAGACTGGACTGTTACCATAAAACCTTAGAATGTGTAAGTGAAGAAGGAAGAAGGATAACCCTTCAAGGGATCCAAAAACCTGTCTCGGTGAGATGAATATCAACCCTCCAAATGAGAAAGTATTGCACAAAGGGATGTCCACTATATATGATATAGGTGTTGGAATCAGTTGAAGATGACAAACCAAGCCTCGAAGACCACCCCACGCTAAGAGAATATAGAGATGTATTTCTGGAAGAGGTACCGGGTCTACCTCCGAGACGGGACATTGACTTCTTGATAGAACTTGCACCAGGAGCGGTGCCAATGTCTAGGACACCCTACAGGATGAGCACACCCGAGCTAGTTGAGCTTAAATTACAACTAAAATAAATGATGGAAAAAGGCTATATCTGGCCCAACATGTCTCCATGGGGAGCACCAGTCCTTTTTGTGAAAAAGAAAGATGGTACCCTCCGACTGTGCATAGATTATAGACAACTCAATAAGGTAACCATAAAGAACAAGTACCCCTTACTTAGGATCGATGACCTGTTCGACCAATTGGGAGGTGCTTCCATCTTCTCAAATATTGACTTGAGATTTGGATACCATCAAGTCCGAATCAAGGGTGAACACATCCACAAAACTGCCTTCAGGACGAGATATGGTCACTATGAGTTTGTGGTAGTACCATTTGGATTAACCAATGCCCCTGCCACTTTTATGTGCTGGATGAACAATGTGCTCAGCAAATTCCTAGACAAATTTGTAATGGTTTTTATTGACGATATATTAATTTACTCCAATAATAGAGAGGAACATGAGGAACATCTTAGACTTTTTCTTCAAGTGCTAAGAGAACATTAGCTCTATGCCAAATTTAGGAAGTGTGACTTTTTCCAGAAGTAAATACATTACTTGGGCCATATCATATTTGAAGAAGGAGTAGTAGTAGACCCTGACAAGATCACGTCTATCATTGAATGGCCTACCCCAAAGGACATTTCAAATATCAGATCCTTTATGGGATTAGTAGGATACTATAGGAGATTTATAAAAGGATTCTCCAATATTGGTTGTCCAATCACTGCCCTCCAGAAGAAGGGAGATAAATTCACGTGGACACAAGAATGTGAAGAAAGATTTCAATCCCTAAAACATCTACTGACCCACGCACCCGTGTTGAAGATCGCCAATCCCAAAGCTGACTTCCTTGTGTGCACAAATGCCTACAAGGAAGGGCTCAGAGGAGTCCTTATGCAAGGAGGAAGTGTAGTCTACTATGAATCCCAAAAATTGAATGAGAACAAAGTCAAATATGTGACCCGTGATCTAGAACTGGCCACCATAGTGCACACCTTAAAAATGTGGAGGCATTATCTCATGGGAAGGAAATTTGTACTTGTGGCAGACCACTGTGGATTGTGATATCTTTTTGACCTACCAAAGCTCAATGCTAGCCAAGATAGGTGGATGGACTTCCTTAGCGAGTTTGATTTTGAAATCAAACATATCAAAGGAAAGGAAAATAAGGTGGCCGATGCCCTTAACAGAAGTATGAAAACAATTCACTTGACAGAGGTGAGCACTTGTGAGATGAATGTGAAGGAAAGAGTCAGGAATGCACAAGAAACAGACACATTCTTCTAGACCGTGACCTTGTACCTAGAGCAAGAACCCATAGGGATAAAGTATGAAGGCTACCAGATGATAGATGGAGGTCTGCTAACTTACAAAAACAGATTGTATATTCTAGATTGTGATGACTTGTAGAGGTTCATAATGGATGAACTACATAAAATACCATATACTAGTCATCCAGGATACCGGAAGATGATCACAACCACCAGAAAACAATTTTATTGGCCTGGATTGAAGAAAGACATAGCTGAGTACTTAGCCAAATGCATAGAATGCCAACAGGTTAAAGAAAAACACCGACAACCAGCAGGATTATTACAACCTCTACCAATCCCATAATGGAAATGGGAAACCATCTCCATGGATTTCATCACCGGATTACCAACCTTGACCAAACAGAATGACGCCATCATGGTAGTGGTGGATAAATTGAGCAATTCCACTCATTTTATCCCCATCAAGTCAACTTGCAAGGCAATAGACATCGCCAACGTATTCATGAGGGAGATATTCAAACTACATGGTATGCCTAAAGAGATCGTGTTTGACAAAGACGCAATATTTACTTCCAACTTTTGGAAATCCTTGATGGTTGGTCTGGAGACCAAATTACTGTTTATCACAACCTATCATCCTCAAATTGATGGACAGATGGAAAGAGTGAACCAAATATTAGAAGACATGCTAAGGATTCATGTAATGCATCAACCCAAAAAGTGGGAAGATTACCTGCACTGGTGGAAATCGCCTATAAGAAAGGCTACCAAGAATCCCTGAAGACGAGTCCTTTCAAAGTCCTCTACGGTAGGTTGTGCAACACTCCAGTTAGTTGGAGTAATCTCATAAACAGAATTACTATTGGACCCGACATGTTGAAATAAATGGAACAACAAGTGATTCAGATAAAACAAAATCTAAAGGTCGCCCAGAACATACAGAAAAGTTACGCTGACCAAAAGAGAACTCCAAGAGAATTCAAGATGGGAGACCATGTATATCTCAGAGTTAGGCCCGGGAAGAGTTCCCTGAGGATGGGATCTTGTGCCAAGTTGGAACCTCGGTATTGTGGACCCTTTGAAGTTCTAGATAGAGTGGTACTTGTAGCATATAGGCTAGCACTTCCTCCCACAGTAAAAGCACATAATGTTTTCCATGTTTCATTATTGAAGAAATATGTACATGATTCTAATCATATAATTGACTGGTCTGTGATCCAGGTGGAATCCAAGGGAGAATTCCTGCCAGAACCTCATTGCATACTAGATAGAAAGGAAACCCCACTCAGAAACTGAACCATTGCACAGGTCAAGGTGCAGTGGAAACATTTTGTCCCAGATGAGGCTACATGGGAAATGGAAGATGCCATGAAATAGGCATATCTGATTTTTTTTACTTCTATACATACATGTCATATTGATAGATAGAACATCGAGGACAATGTTCCTTTAAGGGGGAGGGAATTGTAACACCCTGTTTCCCCCAGTCTGTAAAAATAACTATATTGGCCAAGAACTATGGCAAACTCAAAGATGTGAATGTTTGATTTGATGGAACTTTGTATAAAAGGTTGATGAATGTGAATTATGTTATGAATATGTGTTGCATGACTGCTGGGAGGGGGATGTGCTAAAAGAGACCACGATGGCTAATGAGAGGTGGTGGAAGGGACCTCGAATGATTACATTAACTTCCACCGAGCCAATACCATACTGGTTTTTACTTTCTCAAAGACCAAAGCAACTCTCTGACCTTGGAATGGATTTCCCATCAGATTGGTAGGTGGGGAGGCTCCTCAAGAGTTAATGAGGGGATGGGGGTGAACCGCCCATCCGTAAAATCTCTCAG
>ML830041.1:26535-44126 GCA_009831015.1 Picea engelmannii | reverse complement strand
ATTTATGCATTGTTTTTCATTATGATTAATTAATTTTATTATTATTGATATATTTGATTGCGAATGTGCTAAATGAAGGTAACTTTTAAATTTTACTGTTGTGTTGTAATTTAATGGTTGTTTAAATTAATTTGGCCATTACACAAGGGACCAAGTTTGGTTTTTATATATTATATATAACAATGCAAAATAAATAAAATTAATTTTTTTTTTACATGAATGTGTACACAAATTACAAGACTGTGTAGATGGAGATAAAAGCAAAAGAGTGGACTAGATCATTAAAACACATGTGTGAGGCTGAGACAATAATCCAATTTTCATATTTATTTCATTCTAAGATACAAAACTAAGTTCTCTTTACAAACCCCTACGAGGGTAGGGACCAAAGTCAGATTTAGAAGCCTTCAAGGGGCACCATACAAAAAGACTCTGACAACAAAAAGAAAATTGAAGCTAAATATTTGGATCAACTTTCCACAAAATGATGTCACTTGACTCTTCATGATATTATTTATCAGCCATGAAATTCAATTCATAAACAAACAATAATACACAGAATGCCAAAGATAAAGCATACACCTTTAAAACAAGTTGCTGAAATATGTGATTCAGTTTTTGAATCTCCCTGCCTTCAATAAGACCCTATTGTCATCAAGAGGGTTAAGCCTTCTAGTAAACTCAGAATGAATGAAAATGAAAGTATATCACTAGTAAAGAGAAAACCTTATGGCTACAGTTCTCCTTCTATTCTCTCCCTCCTTTGTCTCTTCATCTCATTGAGCTTTTATTCCTTCTCAATAAGTTATGGTAGTTCAACTACCTTTCTTTAGTTAAGAAAAATTATCTTAACTAATTAGTTGAGAAAAATAATAATAGTATATATAAATAAGTGTCTAATTAAATAATAATTAAATAGATGGGACCCCTTGTGACTCCCAATTATTTATTTTAATAATCTTCAAACATGAAATATAAAACCCAATCATTTGATTCAAATATCCTCCTTGTAACTCCTGTGCTCATATTTATAATCAAATATTTAAATATCAACAAAATATAATATGAACATATCCAAAAATAACATTATATCCATGTTGTCCAAAAAATTGCATAAATATATGCTTGTTTTCTGAAATATTGTCAAAGTGAAAGGATTGCCTTTAACATAAAAATTAACATTTAAACATCATAAAAAACCGTATTTACTGTGAGAGGCATTTGGCCTCTTTTCACTTCTGTTCCCTTTTGATCTTTCTGTGGTAGCCTTAGGATGATTGGAACCTTGAGGATCAACTGTGCTAATAAAGCGAGAAACATCATCTTTAAGATGAAGGTGGGAGGACATAGGTTTGGAGGACTCTCTGGATGATTTGGAGGCAGTGGAAAGACCTTTTCCTTTATCCTGCACAGTCTTGGGAACATCAGTTTTTAACCTCTTACTAGCATGAGATGACTACACAGGTGAGACAACACGATCATCTTGGGAAATTTGATTCTTTGGTGGTGGAGCAAGGGGTAATGGCAAAGAAGCAGTAGGCCAACCATCGTGATGAACAACAGACTGGTGGACAATCTTTTGGCATCCATCATTGGCAGACGGTTTTGGTTGCACTAATACATGAGGAGGGACTCAGATACTGGAAAATGTTTTATGTGCTTGCAAGGGAGGTATTTGAGGTCGGGGTTGGAGGATCTCATGGGAAACTAGGTTGAAGAACCCGTCTTTAAAAATATGATTCAATTCTTGTGGATTGGCATCGAAATGTATGGAAAACAGAGGTCGTATATGACCTCTTTGCCAATTTACTTTGCCATTAATGCCTCTTCTGAATAAATGCATCCTGAAGAAATGTTCCAATTAGTTATGAAAAATCTTGTCAGTCCATACATCAATACCATACCCAAATAAAATCAAAGGTTGGTTCTATCATTCACAACAGAAGCACATGTAATCCATCCATTCATCATACTACTCAAATCAATAATTAATTTCTATTGACCAGGGAATGATAGAGCTATTGGGAAGATGATATGCTTGTAAGGAGAAAAACGTGGTATAATGAAAAGGAACCACCAATGGATACTGTTCAAGAAAAAATAGATGCAATTTCCATATAAAAACAATATTTCCAGTTCAAAATTTCAAATGCTAGCCACTTCTTTTTCTTTTATTTCTTTTAAAATGCAATTCATAATAACAGAACAGGGAATTAACATGAATTTGGAAAGATGGTGGGCTTGTAAAGAGAGAAAAGTGGTATAATGAACGAGAAATGAAATGTATATTATTCCATTATATAAAATAACATTTTTTCTTCAAAATGACACACCCTTAATTGCCAAAAGAACATTTTTAACTATAGGAAATTTCAAACTTCAAGACAAAACAACTTCCATATCAAACCCAAAACATAACTTCAGGACTGTCAAACTCAACCATTGAATTTCCACCTTTTCTTCATACATGTTTGATCGAACAACAACATAATTTATAGACAGACTTTTCACAATTCCAACTAACCATAATCATATCCAGATCACTTATACAAGACATCGGGAGGTCAAGGAAAATAACATACCATCAACCTTAATAATTTATATCAAACCAATTATAATTTTTTCTCAATGGACTTGGTTTGAGAACCTCTATTTTATTAGCTGGTTACCATTTTTTTTTCCCAAAAACCAAACGAATCCAAACATCACAGAGGAAAAACAATTATAACCAATTTCTTCCACTATACAATTTTATTACTTTTTATTTGCAAAGTTCTTTTTATATGATAAACTATCAATAGAATCATTAAAACAATTAAGACCAGATCAAATCAAGTGTGCAATAGAGTGTACCATAAGTCAACAACTCTTCAACATATGAGGTCGGTATCACAAATTTCAGTATTTGTTACGACCACCATTATGACTGACTCATTGTCTGATTTAGGTAATCCCACAATAAAATCCATAGAGATATCCCTACAAATAACGGGTGGAATCAGAAGCGGTTGTAGTGTGCCAAGAGATTTGATTGTTTCTCCCTTGTTGCATTAATAAACATCACATCCTTCCAAAAAAGTGTGAACGTCCTTTTTCATACCATCCCAGAAAAAATAATGTTTGACCCAGTCATAGGTTTTGGTAAACCCTCAGTGCCTAGTTGTGAGTGTATCGTGAAGATAAGAAAGCATCGTTGATTTAAGTTGTGACTTTTTACTTAAATACAATTGGCCTTTGTATAAAATATCAACATTGTGCCAAGAATACCCTAGCGAAATTGGAGAGTTGGCTTGCAATTGTTGGATCTAATGCAAAATTTTAGGATCTTGGAGCCATTCCTGGCAAACATTTTGGAGACTATCTGGTACAATGAAGGAGAGGGAGAAAAGGGACCCTTCATCTTCATATTTTTTTGAAATAGCATCAACAACCAAATTTTATTTTCCTTTCTTGTAAATTATCTCATAATCATATCCAAAGAGCTTAGTCACCCATTTTTCTTGATCTTGGGAGGAAAGTCATTACTCCAGAAAATATTTGAGGCTTTGATGATCTGTATTAATTTGGAAGCATTTCCCCAAGAGATAATGGTTCCATAGATCCATGGAATGGATAATAGACAACATTTCCTTTTCATAGATTGATTGGCCCAAATGGCATTCTGACAATTGTTTGTTGGTAAATGCCAAAGGTCTTCCCTCTTGCATAAGGATTGCTCCAATTCCTCTCTCGGAGGCATCACATTCTATTATAAAGGTATTTGTGAAGTCACAAAGGGCCAAGACTGGAGTAGTGAAAATAGCCACCTTCAAGGCTTGAAAGGGATGATCAATTGTGAGAGTCCAAGTGAAATAATTATTTTTAAAGAGAGAAGTGAGGGGTGCCACAATCTTTCCATAATTTTAAACAAACTTGCGATAAATAGCCTATTAAACCTAGAAAACCACACAAGATTTGATAGTCTTGGTGCAAGGACAATATGGCATTGCTTCAATATTCTTAGGATCCAAATGGACACCATTATTGCCAACAATATGACCTAATTACTTGACTTCTGAGGCGCCAAAGGAACATTTAGAGTGTTTGAGGAAAATTTAGTGACGAGAGAGTAGATGGAGAACTTGATCCACATGGGAAAGATGGGATTACCAAGTTTTACTATAGATGAGAATATCATCAAAGAAAACTAAGACAAAATGATGGAGAAAAGGACAAAAGACATGATTCATGAGGCTTTGGAAGGTGGAGGGGGAATTGCACTGACCAAAGGGCATGAGAAAGAACTCATAATGACCCTCATGAATTTGAAAGGAAGTCTTGTGGATGTCAAATGCTTGCATAAGTAGCTGGTGGTAGCTAGAATGAAGATCAAGTTTATTGAAGTACTGAGCACCACTCACCTCATCCAAGATATCATCAATGATATGAATGGGAAACCTGTCCTTGATGGTGAGTTTATTGAGGTCACAAAATTCAAGACACATGCACCAAGCACCTTCTTTCTTGAGTACCATGGCCATAGGAGAAGAATAAGGGTTGGTACTGGGGAGGATAACACCCGCTTGGAGAAATTCCTACATTATTTTCTCAATTTCATTATTTTTGGATAAGGGATGATGATAAGGGTGAACATTGGGAGGAAGACTTCGAAGAACAAGGGGGATGGAATGATCATGAAAACCACTAGAAGGTGGAAGTTCCTTAGGAGTGGAAAAAACAACTTGATGTTTGGAGAGGATAGCATGGAGGTCAATATGCACAAAGGGTGTCTCAACCGCTTGAATGGAATGGAGTTGAGAAATAATATCGAAGTGACCTTTCTTGAGGAGATTTTCCATGCGATGGGAATTGTTGATCTCATGAGAACCAACTGTGATACATTGGAATTGATACGGTTGTCCCTCCGGTTGGAATTTCATGGTTAATTCCTTAAAATCCATAAGAATGGGACCCAAAGTACATAACCATTCAGGACCTAGCACAATGGCACTGTAACACCTTGTTTCCCCCAGTCTGTAAAAATAACTATATTGGCCAAGAACTATGGTAAACTCAAATATGTGAATGTTTGATTTGATGGACCTTTGTATAAAAGGTCGATGAATGTAAATTATGTTATGAATATGTGTTGCATGACTTCTCGGAGGGGGATGTGCTAAAAGAGACCACGATGGATAATGAGAGGTGGTGGAAGGGACCTGGAATGGTTGCATTAACTTCCACCGAGCCAGTACCGTACTGGTTTTTACTTGCTCAAAGACCAAATAAACTCTCTGACCCTGGAATGGATTTCCTGTCAGATTGGTAGGTGGGGAGGCTCCTCAAGAGTTAATGAGGGGATGGGGGTGAACTGCCCATCCGTAAAATCTCTCAGACTTGACCATGGATGGGGAAATTCGCACCACACACAATATTGCAAAAAAAAAGGCAAGAGAGGAAGTGTGGTAAAGGGTAGAGAGAAAGCGCATGCTACAGGGATCGCAGAATAGAACTGGAGAAAATCTAGAAACACAGGGAGTTATGAACATAAGAGAAGGAGAGTAACCTTCGTCCTGGATTATTTTTCTGTATCAGGAGAATGAGAGTAACCTTCGTCCTTGACTTCCGTTGAGCTGGAAGTAGGAGACTGAATCTCAAAGCATCATGGTCTAGCTTGGGGGTGGCTAGTGGTAAATCCATTTGGAGTCATTGAGCCTACAATTGGGTGGAAACGAGCACCCCTCTCAGCAGTTGCATCATGCCTGGTGGATCTGATAAGTGTTTTATGCCTTGTATTTTGAATTGCATATCATGAATACTTGCTCATGTTTATATTCTCATAATGATTTCTGTGTGGAATGATTGCCTGGTGTTTTAGATTGGAAAAAATGGATGCATGTGTATAGTTACATGCCATAGTTGGTTTCTGTAAAAATGATTAAGTCTGGGGCATGAGTTCACTCCACCGAGAATCGTCTTGTTTGCTTGATTCTCATAATATTATGGGAAGGCTCCTTAAGAGTACTCTTCCCCGGGAATTACCCCATAAACCTTAGAACCATATCGAATCTTTACCCAGAGACTCGACTAAGATTAGGGACAATTGCCCAAGAACCGTCTGAAGGTTTATGCAATCGGGGTCTGGAAACCTTATGCAAGAAAGAGTAGCTCTCTAAGGTCTCAGAGTCATGGGAGTTTGAAGCTACGAGAGGTTGAATTTTGTGATTCAAGCTCATAAAGGATAGAAATTCTAATTATCAAAAGAGAATACCCCATCGTTTGGTAGACGAACGGTCAGAATCCTTTCGGAAATACCCTAGATCTGTCAAGACCGATGGATCTAGAGGAGGAGTGCAGGCGTTAACACCTAGACCCTTTCATCCTTCACAAGTAGCGATGGGATCTAGGACCGTAGATCCAAGTATCTGTCGGAGCTCTATTGACTGTTGATCTTAACCTTTGCATAGGTAGGACAATGGACTCGACAATGTCCTGAAAGTCCCGAAGTATTCAGAACCATCCATCAGCACAGGACGTGTGGTAGTCGGGTAGCATTTTGCTGACTCATGACTTGGAGTGGTCAAGGGTAGGAATACATGAACTCACGATTCATGAAATCACAACGTGATCATGGTCGTTGGATCCAAGCCACAGGAGAACCGTTGGATCAGAACCTCCACGTGGTATCGCGTATCGGGGGTTCAAAGGCTAGAAGAATTTATTTTTGACTATAGAAGTCACAAAGTGTTGAGCATTGAGGGCTCATGCGAACAAGTGGCACATCTGTTAGGTGGGGACCACATGTTTGACAGGTGGCATAACAAAAAGCACCCAGAGAAAGGTGGAAGTAGGTGACAGGTGGTGGACACATTTCACCTGGGAAAGATTCAACCCATTGTTGACTTATCGTGTTTCATGGATTTGCAAAGGAGGAGTATGAGGGCTCAACACTCCAACTCATGATGTCGTGAGATGTGAGTATTTATAGTGTTTAGAATAGCCTACAGTTATATGTAGCAGGAGCTAGTGAGGACGAAGCCATACCCGTATCGCATTTCGGGTATCGGTGTTTGGAGAAAGAGGAGTCAAGAGCCTTGACTCTCTGACTCGCGATTTGCAAAAGGTGCTTTCACTAAGGCCACATTGTGGTCACTTGGAGGAGGATAAGGGAAGGGATGGTTTGCGCTAAGCCCCGTAGAAATTCAGGGATTCTGTCCCTCGAAGAAAAGAGAAAAAAAAAAAATTTAGTCGCCATAATGGGTGTGTGACAAATTGGTATTAGAGCATGGTTACAACACTTGGCCTACTTGGGCTCATGAACGAGTTGCGCAAAAATTCCATTTGAAGTACTCTTAAAAGGAGTAACCCTCTATCTTAACCCCCTTTATCAAAAGTCAAAGTTAAGAATAAAAATTCCTATTGTGTGTATGCATTTGAAAAATATGAATTATGCGCTGGTTATAAATGAATATAAATATTGACTAACAACAAGTGTTTTTCATTCACACAAGGGGACGATCAACCATGGGGAACTTCACACACCTAGAATGGTGACGCACCATGAAGTGGGGGATGGCTCCCACAATAGAGATGAAGAGTCTAACGAAAGGAGAGTGGTAGAGACCCCTCCAGATCTAGCTGAGACTGTGAGAAGCCTCATGGTCAAACTACAGAGATGCAAGGCTGACAACGAAAGGTTGATAAAAGAGAAAGAGAAGAAAATATAAATTAATGCAGTCTTGCTACAGATTTTATCCAACATACAAAGATAATTGCAACATGGACCTGACACCAGTCACGCGGACCAATGACAGACAAAGAAAAGTCGAAGTCCACCTGGGATACAGAAACATGGTATTTTAAGTGGCCACACTAGGAAGAGCACCTCGAGAAAGGTCCAGCCCAGAGATAAGGGACAAGCGTCGGACGATTCCTCTAGAAAGGAAACTGGAAACTTGGAGGGATCTTCTAGTAGCAGAACTAGTTCTTATTCCTGAAGAAAACGGAAGAAGCGAAAGCATTCCAAAAGTCATAATCTTGAAGAATTCAAGAAGGCCAAACCACCCTCTTTAGACAGTGAAATAAAGAAGGGGGAGGAAGTGGAGGCCTAGCTTCTTAGAATAAAGAATTATTTCAGAGTCCATGACTTCTCAGAAAAATTGAAGGCCCAAGTAGCCACTTTCAACTTGAATGGAAAGGCTTCCATTTGGTGGGAAGACCTTAAGAATGTAAAAGGGATTCACGAAGAGGACCTATATTGGGAACGGTTTGAGAAATACTTTAGGAAGAAGTATCTATCGGAAAAGTATTTTGACGAAAAGACTAAATAATTCTATGAACTCAAGTTGGGGCAACTCACCATAGAGGAATATGTTAGCAGATTCCTCGAGTTGTTGAGGTATGTACCCTATATAAAAACAAAAAAGGAAAAGGTGCAACAATTCATCAGTGGACTACCTAAGGAATATCAGAACATGATTGATTTTGACGAGCCAAAGACCTTAGAAGACACTATCCAAAAGGCAAGATATTGTTATGAATAGCTTGGGCATCGGACAAAACCTCACAAAGGATGGAAGTAGAAGAATAGTTTAGGATTTCATAAAAAGGGGTTTAAATCCCCAAGATTTAAAAAATATAAAAAGGACTCAAGGATGAGCTTCCCAACCTGAAGTGTACATTAGTAGAATTTCCCCTACCAAAGTGGATATAAACCTTCTGGATCTCCCCCAGGGAAGATTGATAACCCAAAGAGAGAACCCTTGAAATGTTGGGGTTGTGGAGAAGAACATCTACTGAGGGACTTCCCGCACCGACAACAGAATAGTCAGAGAATTTACAACGTTCAAGAAGCTACCATCATCAATGATGTGGCCAGGAGTGTGCCACAAATTTATGCATCCTAGGATAATAAACAAGATGACCACCAAGCTTCAGTGGTGGAGATGGAAGGTATGATCACCAACCATCTAGTGTCTATTCTAATTGACCCTGGTTCAAATTTGAGTTATATATCTCCTAAGGCTGTTGATAAGTGTAAATTACAGCCAAATAAGCATGCCAAGCCATGGTTGGTACAGTTAGACACTAGCACCAAAATAAAGGTAGCGGAGGTCATACCAGCTTGCCAATTCACTATGGATGAATTCCCCACCCAAGCAACCCTTAACATACTACTCCTAGGATCGTATGACCTGTTGATTGGTATGGAATGGCTAGCCACATATAAAGCCAGACTGGACTGTTACCATAAAACCTTAGAATGTGTAAGTGAAGAAGGAAGAAGGATAACCCTTCAAGGGATCCAAAAACCTGTCTCGGTGAGATGAATATAAACCCTCCAAATGAGAAAATATTGCACAAAGGGATGTCCACTATATATGATATAGGTGTTGGAATCATTTGAAGATGACAAACCAAGCCTCGAAGACCACCCCACGCTAAGAGAATATAGAGATGTATTTCTGGAAGAGGTACCGGGTCTACCTCCGAGACGGGACATTGACTTCTTGATAGAACTTGCACTAGGAGCGATGCCAGTGTCTAGGACACCCTACAGGATGAGCACACCTGAGCTAGTTGAGCTTAAATTACAACTAAAATAAATGATGGAAAAAGGCTATATCTGGCCCAACATGTCTCCATGGGGAGCACCAGTCCTTTTTGTGAAAAAGAAAGATGGTACCCTCCAACTGTGCATAGATTATAGACAACTCAATAAGGTAACCATAAAGAACAAGTACCCCTTACTTAGGATTGATGACCTGTTCGACCAATTGGGAGGTGCTTCCATCTTCTCAAATATTGACTTGAGATTTGGATACCATCAAGTCCGAATCAAGGGTGAAGACATCCACAAACCTGCCTTCAGGACGAGATATGGTCACTATGAGTTTGTGGTAGTACCATTTGGATTAACCAATGCCCCTGCCACTTTTATGTGCTTGATGAACAATGTGCTCAGCAAATTCCTAGACAAATTTGTAATGGTTTTTATTGACGATATATTAATTTACTCCAATAATAGAGAGGAACATGAGGAACATCTTAGACTTTTTCTTCAAGTGCTAAGAGAACATTAGCTCTATGCCAAATTTAGGAAGTGTGACTTTTTCCAGAAGTAAATACATTACTTGGGCCATATCATATTTGAAGAAGGAGTAGTAGTAGACCCTGACAAGATCAGGTCTATCATTGAATGGCCTACCCCAAAGGACATTTCAAATATCAGATCCTTTATGGGATTAGTAGGATACTATAGGAGATTTATAAAAGGATTCTCCAAGATTGGTTGCCCAATCACTGCCCTCCAAAAGAAGGGAGATAAATTCACGTGGACACAAGAATGTGAAGAAAGATTTCAATCCCTAAAACATCTACTGACCCACACACCCGTGTTGAAGATCGCCGATCCCAAAGCTGACTTCCTCATGTGCACAAATGCCTACAAGGAAGGGCTCGGAGGAGTCCTTATGCAAGGAGGAAGTGTAGTCTACTATGAATCCCAAAAATTGAATGAGAACGAAGTCAAATATGTGACCCATGATCTAGAACTGGCCACCATAGTGCACACCTTAAAAATGTGGAGGCATTATCTCATGGGAAGGAAATTTGTACTTGTGGCAGACCACTGTGGATTGTGATATCTTTTTGACCTACCAAAGCTCAATGCTAGCCAAGCTAGGTGGATGGCCTTCCTTAGCGAGTTTGATTTTGAAATCAAACATATCAAAGGAAAGGAAAATAAGGTGGCCGATGCCCTTAACAGAAGTATGAAAACAATTCACCTGACAGAGGTGAGCACTTGTGAGATGAATGTGAAGGAAAGAGTCAGGAATGCACAAGAAACAGACACATTCTTCCAGACTGTGACCTTGTACCTGGAGAAAGAACCCATAGGGATAAAGTATGAAGGCTACCAGATGATAGATGGAGGTCTGCTAACTTACAAAAACAGATTGTATATTCTAGATTGTGATGACTTGTAGAGGTTCATAATGGATGAACTACATAAAAGACCATATACTAGTCATCCAGGATACCGGAAGATGATCACAACCACCAGGAAACAATTCTATTGGCCTAGATTGAAGAAAGACATAGCTGAGTACTTAGCCAAATGCATAGAATGCCAACAGGTTAAAGAAAAACACCGACACCTAGCAGGATTATTACAACCTCTACCAATCCCAGAATGGAAATGGGAAACCATCTCCATGGATTTCATCACCGGATTACCAACCTCGACCAAACAGAATGACGCCATCATGGTAGTGGTGGATAAATTGAGAAATTCCACTCATTTTATCCCCATCAAGTCAACTTGCAAGGCAATAGACATCGCCAACGTATTCATGAGGGAGATATTCAGACTACGTGGTATGCCTAAAGAGACCGTGTTTGACAGAGATGCAATATTTACTTCCAACTTTTGGAAATCCTTGATGGTTGGTCTGGAGACCAAATTACTGTTTATCACAACCTATCATCCTCAAATTGATGGACAGACGGAAAGAGTGAACCAAATATTAGAAGACATGCTAAGGATTCATGTAATGCATCAACCCAAAAAGTGGGAAGATTACCTGCACTGGTGGAAATCGCCTACAAGAACGGCTACCAAGAATCCCTGAAGATGAGTCCTTTCAAAGTCCTCTACGGTAGGTCGTGCAACACTCCAGTTAGTTGGAGTAATCTCATAAACAGAATTACTATTGGACCCGACATGTTGAAATAAATGGAACAACAAGTGATTCAGATAAAACAAAATCTAAAGGTTGCCCAGAACATACAGAAAAGTTACGTTGACCAAAAGAGAACTCCAAGAGAATTCAAGACCGGAGACCATGTATATCTCAGAGTTAGGCCCGGGAAGAGTTCCCTGAGGATGGGAGCTTGTGCCAAGTTGGAACCTCGGTATTTTGGACCCTTTGAAGTTCTAGATAGAGTGGTACTTGTAGCCTATAGGCTAGCACTTCCTCCCATAGTAAAAGAACATAATGTTTTCCATGTTTCATTATTGAAGAAATATGTACACGATTCTAATCATATAATTGACTGGTCTGTGATCCAGGTGGAATCCGAGGGAGAATTCCTGCCAGAACCTCATTGCATACTAGATAGAAAGGAAACCCCACTCAGAAACTGAACCATTGCACAGGTCAAGGTGCAGTGGAAACATTTTGTCCCAGATGAGGCTACGTGGGAAATGGAAGATGCCATGAAATAGGCATATTTGATTTTTTTTACTTCTATACATACATGTCATATTGATAGATAGAACATCGAGGACAATGTTCCTTTAAGGGGGAGGGAATTGTAACACCCTGTTTCCCCCAGTTTGTAAAAATAACTATATTGGCCAAGAACTATGGCAAACTCAAAGATGTGAATGTTTGATTTGATGGAACTTTGTATAAAAGGTTGATGAATGTGAATTATGTTATGAATATGTGTTGCATGACTGCTGGGAGGGGGATGTGATAAAAGAGACCACGATGGCTAATGAGAGGTGGTGGAAGGGACCTGGAATGATTACATTAACTTCCACCGAGCCAGTACCATACTGGTTTTTACTTTCTCAAAGACCAAAGCAACTCTCTGACCTTGGAATGGATTTCCCATCAGATTGGTAGGTGGGGAGGCTCCTCAAGAGTTAATGAGGGGATGGGGGTGAACCGCCCATCCGTAAAATCTCTCAGACCTGACCATGGATGGGGAAATTCATGGCACACGCAATCTTGTAGAACAAAAGGCAAGAGAGGAAGTGTGGTAAAGGGTAGAGAGAAAGGTGGTTGACAGGTGGCGTAACAACAAGTGCCCAAAGAAAGGTGGAAGCGGGTGACAGGTGGTGGACACATTTCGCCTGGGAAAGATTCAACCCATTGTTGACTTATCATGTTTCAGGGATTCGCAAGGGAGGAGTACAAGGGCTCAACACTCCAACTCATGAAGTCGTGAGATGCGAGTAGTTCTAGTGTTTATCCTAGCCTATGGTTATATGTAGCAGGTGCTAGTGAGGAGGGAGCCATACCCGTATCGCAGTTCAGGTATCGACGTTTGGAGAAAGAGGATTCGAGAGCCTTGACTCTCTGACCCGCGAGTTGCTAAAGGCACTTGTGCTAAGGCCAGGTTGTGGTCGCTTAGAGGAGGATAAGGGAAGGGATGGTCTGCGATAGGCCCCGTAGAAATTCAGGGATTCTATCCCTTGAAGAAAAGACAAAAAAAAAAAAAATTTAGTCACCGTAATGGGTGTGTGATAGTCACAACCACCCATGTCAATGAAAAACATATTTGATTTCAGGTGGTAATGTCTAATTTTAAGACGTACATTTTCACAATGCCCACCACATTTCATGGACCCACCATTGGTATTATGATTTGAAAATTATTGACAACACGGATATAACAATTGGTTTCCTAGGATGAATAAAATTGTGGGTTTTACCACTGTCAGCAAGGATGATGACCTTCCTATGCTTAATATAGCCAATGAGCTTTGGGGTTTATGGAGCAGATAATCCAATGATGGAAATCAAGGAAATGAGTGGGTCAAATTCAGGTGGGTCAGCAGGATCCTAGGTAACATCAGGAAGGGAAGGCTCTTCAATAAGGGGAACTGTCACATCTTCGAAAATGTCCATAATTTGTTTTTTCCTTACACTTGTGCCTCAGAAAATATTTTTCATAACAATTATAGAAAATACCCTTCATTTGGTGTTCAATCATTTCATCCCTATTTATTTTTTGGACCTTGAGGGGAGTGGAAGGGGGGTTATGATTAGTGGTTCAAGGGCAAGGAACAAAAGAGGGCTTTTTGTTCTGGGAAAAAACAACTTTTTGGGATTCTTCGACATGTTTAGTAGCTTCCAAACAAGTCTGAGGGAAGGCCATGAGAATGTGGGATCAGATTTCATCCTTTAGGACACGGATAAAGAATTCGCAAAAGAATTCATCTAACATGCCCTCAGTTCGAAAGGCCAAATGTTTAAAATCATTTATAAAGTCTTCCCCTTTTCCCGACTGTTTCAACTTGGTCAAATGACCAAGATAGTGGGTATTTGTGTAGAAGTGGTCATAGAGAACTGCAACAAACGGTGTCCATGTAATATACCATTGGTGTGAATTTTTACACCATTTCCATCAATCCTTTCATTCAAGATCTAGATAGAGGATATCATAGTGAAGTTTGTTGAACTTATCAGTAATACCATGCAGAGAAAAATAATGCTCCATATGAGTGACCTAACCCATGGGATTAGAGCCATAAAATTTATTGACCTCAACGCAAGGAAGGTGAGGGTCATGAGGAAAGGAGATGGATTGAAAATGCAAAGAATGAGAGGAATCAACAACATATGGTTGGTCTGAGGAGGAAGGACCCAGAGTGTGGTTCAACAACTAGTTGACAACAGACTAGAGGGTGTTAAATTGGTTCATGAATTTGGCGTCCATGGTGTCAAATTTGTGATGGACTTGAGTCTTGAATTGTTCAAGGTGGGAATTGGTAGAGCCAATATCATTTTTAACTTGTTGGATGGATTCCTTAGTTTTATTGAGGGAAGCTCGCAGGTCTTGGTTGCAAGTGTTGGCCATTTGGAGAGGGGGAGTGCAGGTAAGGGAAAATGGGTGGGTGGGACCACAGAAAAGGAATTATAAGTGATATATACCATGAATATTAGAGAGATAAGGGGAATATAATGGGATAGGTGGAAAAATAAGGAAGATGAGAAGGGGTCGGGTCCACTAAAGAAAAAATGGCTTAAAAATGAAAGGTACAACTATGATTAGGGAGAAAAGGGGAATCTAATGGGATAAATACCAAATAAGTGTGCTGGAGAAACCACTATACTTTTGTTTTTCACTCATGTGGAGTTATACTCCTAGCTGAAGAATACCACAGTGTTGAAATGCCCAAATTCTTAATTGGAAGAAATATGTAGTAATTTTGCAACCAAAATGAAGGAAGCACTATTGCACATAAATAGGTCTTGTCTGTTCTATTTTTGTTTCCTTCCGAAGGGATAGGGTATTTAAGGTTTCTACAGAAAAGTATTTTCCCTGTGATATAGCTCTCTGATATACATTTGGGGTCCAACAATAGTATAGATTGTTCCCTTAGTCGTACTACCTGACTACCCAGGTAATAGAGAATATCTTCTCCAGTGTTGTTCTCAGTGGCACTATAATAGTCAGGTGGAAACTCGATTTATCTATAGAGGGATTCAGGAGATTTAGGTTGGTATGTTAAGCCCTAAATAGTGGCACATTACCCCTTAATTGGGGCATATTACATTAGTAATGCTATTTTAGTTATGTCAACTTGGGTCCATTAATTGTAATTGTAACTCTTAGTCTCCTATATATACCAAGGAGACCTTTTCATTTGGAATCATCTTGTATTTGGAAATTTATATGGTGTATAAGGAGGTTTCCCCCTCAAAGAGGCTTATTATCTTAAATTATCTCTTTGTCAAGGTGTTGATTACTTATTCTGATGTTTTTTTATGCTATTTTGATATTTGGTATTAGAGCTCAAGGTCTTGGGGTTTTGCTGTTGCATCTAAGACAGTTTCTAAAATTGTTCCGAAGGAACCCCTTGGAGGATATTTATCATATAGATCAAGGTTCGTGGGGTTCAAATTTCATCTCCTGAGGAATTATACTTTCAGAGATATAGCCTATGTAAGATAGGGTTTTGGAATCATATTGAATATAGTCATCGAGGTATTTTCTCTATAAAAATATTTATGTGACGTTTCAGACCCTAAAACCTGGAGTATATTCACAGAAATGATCAAGGTATCAATGATAAACATTTCAACTTTGGGGTCATCCTAATTTTGTAGATACACCCTTTGTAAGATAAGGTATTTGACTAGTGATATTAACTAGTCTTAAACAAGTGTTCTGGGTAAAATAGTGATATCATCTTCAGTGAGTATCCAAATTAAGTGAGACTAGTTGCATTGGCTATTGGATAGTCTGTAGTATTTATGTTGTAATTTTCAGAATCAAATATCAGATATTTTGTGCTTGGCACGCTTTACAAGTACACTCTCCTTGAAGGTACAAAAATCAGAAAGGTGTGGGGAAGTTACCATAAATTCCACTTGGCACATCCAATTTTGATAAGACCCATGGAATTGAAAATAAGACATATTAGAGAAACACAAAAAAAAATCATATCCATAAAGGAATTTTTTTTGGAGATACAGCAGAAGAAATATTGTCTAGAAGAACCACCTTGAAATCAAGGTTCAAAAGTGATACTTGGCCAACATGCCACCAAAAAAGGGAACTTATACACCAAATAAGCCTCAAGACAGTTCTACTTGGACTCTTGATGAACTTCTACAAAAGAAAATAGTAACAAAGGATGAACTACAAGGGATGATGGATTCACCTGAAGCTAAGTTGGAGGAAATAATGGATACTAAGATGGATGGTTTAAGAAGGGAGATCATGGAAGGATTGAAAATTTTCCTACTAGAGAGGCCACCTGAAAGTGAAAATGTATCCCATGAAATTTAGGATGAGGACACAAGGAATATGAATCGGGACTAGAGAAACTCCAACTTTGGGTTCAATACCAACCACTTTCCTAACATTGATATGAGGAAGTTTGATGGAAAGGATCAAATCACATGGATACTTCAGATGGATCAATTCCTTGATCTACATGATGTGCCACATACACAAAATGTATGAATTGCTTCTTTATATTTAGAACCTAATCAATTTGCGTGGTATTGATGACTCTTTTATCACAAATCACTTATTACTTGGAAAATTTTCATGGTATAAATGATAGCACACTATGAGGATATAAGGAGAAATACCTTATTTATCCAATTGATAAATCTCAAGGAAAAGAGTTCAGTTGCAGAGCACATTGAGAACTTCCAAACATTGAATATAAAGGTAATGAATATTCCATATGAGCACCTGATTGATGTATTCATAGGAAATTTAAAGGATAAAATTGAACATGAGGTTCACCTTTGGGAACCCGAATCATTCGAGAATGCGTTTAGGGTGGCAAGAAATGTTGAAAGTAAAAATATGGCTATGGCCAGTAGAAGGATCATTCTTAACATCTATCGAGAGAATAGTGTTCCATCTTCCAAAACACCTCAAACTACAAGTTTGACACCTCAACAATTGGAGGAAAACAAATCAAAAGGCTTATGCTTTTTAATTGTGACAACAAGTATAGTAAGGGACATAAGTGTGGTGAGAAGAAATTATTCTACATAGATTGTGAAGAGGAAGAAGAACAAGATCCATCTCAAGATGAAAATGTAGAAGAGATTTCTTCTGAAGAGTTGAATCCCATGATATCATGTAATGAATTGGATGGAATTAGCACTCCTCAAACCCTCAATATCAAAGGATATATCAAAAAGAAAAAGGTAATAGTCCTAATTGATTTTGGTAGTACTCATAATTTCATTCACTATAAATTAGCCAAATCTCTCAATTTCTTTATATATCCATCCCCATAGTTTCAAGTAATGATTTCAAATGGAGGAACTATCAATTTCTTAAGAAAATGACATAAGATCAATCTTACTATGGGGAAATATGTAATGAATAGTCCATTTATTTCT